>OVBE01005682.1:0-21236 GCA_900406425.1 Iberis pinnata
AAAAGCTTGTCATTTACCTGTAGAACTGGAGCATAAAGCCGCTTGGGCTATCAAGTTTCTGAACTTTGACATGAAGAATGCAGCAGAAAGATGCTAATTCAATTACATGAGTTGGAAGAAGTTCGACACATTGCCTATGAGAATTCACGGATTTACAAGGAATGGACCAAAGCTGCTCATGACAAGAAGATCATTCCACGTGATTTTCAACCAGGTGATCAGGTGTTGCTATATAATTCTCGCCTGAAGCTGTTTCCTGGTAAGTTGAAATCTAGATGGTCTGGACCGTTTACGGTCAAGGAAGTAAGACCCTACGGTGCTGTTGTTCTATTTGGTCGCCAAGGTGGTGAATTCGTTGTAAAGGGTCAAAGGCTAAAGCCTTATCTAGCTACTTCAGAGCTTTCAGAGGTAACTGACATACCTCTTGCTGATCCTACCTCGAATTAAAGGTAAGTACCGTCAAGCTATTGACGTTAAACAAGCGCTGAGTGGGAGGCAACCCACTGTTTTTAGAGTCTTATTTATTTTTATTCAGTTTGAGTCAGTCCCATTATTAGTACTAACATATTAACTTTAGTTTTTGAGTTCCTGAGTGCCTTAGCCCTCGAAAGTGTGAAGAAAATGGTGTTTTTCCGAATCAGAAGGCCAGACCAATCGGTCCACACATGGATCGATCGGTCCAGCCCAGCAGAAACCTCCGGAGACTTCAGACCGATCGGTCCAAATAGGGACCGATCATTCCGAGCCCAGGAAAAACGAAAAATTCGATTTTTAATTGGATTTTAACCGGATTAAACCGATTTCACTTGATTTTAACCGATTTTCATCCCTTTTCTTCCCTAATTTCGACAACCCTCATCCCTTTTCTCACCTTCACTCTCCTTTTCCCCCAAAAACCTCCATTGATTCTTCAAGCTCCCAACCCTCACTTTCCATCGATTTTGCTTGTTTTTGGGTGATTCTATTCGGATTTCTTGCACAAAACTCATACATACCATCGATTTTGAGAAAGATGTCTGACAACCAAACCACAGCTACCGGCCTTCCTAAGCGGGCTTGCCATCTACCGGCGAACCATCTTGAAAGCGCACCAAACCAGCTTCTAATGCAGATAAGGGCAAAGGAATCCAACAAGATACTCCATTTGATCCTAGTTTGTGTGCCGCTCCTTGGCCTCGTCCAGCTAAAAAGCTCTTCAACATCAACCTCGATATAACCTCAAAGACTTTAGCGAATGATCGAAGATGGACTAACCGCGTTGTGGGACCGGTATGGGATGATTTCGATTCACTTTTCTATAACTGCCTTTTGCAATCCGATTTCATGCCTTCTCGATTTGTGGATAAAGACACACTGGCTAGTGTGGATCTTTTGGATGACATTACTAATATGTTGGAGAAGGTTGGCTTTGAAGATTTCCCATTTACCGCCTACCCGCTCTATACCGATCTTGCCCGACAATTCCTCGCTTCCGTCCGCCTTCGCCACATAAACCCCAAGGCATCCAGAGTTGATGAAACATTTCTGTGTTTCTTCGTCCTTGGGTAGTACTATGAGCTAACAATGCAAACTCTTTGTGAGATTATGGGTTTTCTTCCTATAGGGTACAAGCGTTTAATGACCGAGTTCAACGAGCATCAGGTTCTATGGGATTTCATTGGTCGAGGGGGAAATTTTGAGAGTAGAGCGACAAAGCAAGCTACCATCCGCAACCCTGCCATCTGCATCTGTGCGCGGATTCTTAGTCTCCTTTTCTATGGAAAGGATGATGCAGGTTCTTTGCGAGAATATGAGCTTGCGCTTATCCACTTTAGTTTAAGCCATTTGCTCGAGTCTATCTATTCGGGAAATCCGAAGAAGGAATTGCACACAAATTTGGGTTGCCTCTTCTCTCAGACTTTGGTTGAGCGCAAGACATTGGCTCTGAAACATCTCGCGCGAGTTGAGGTAATTGGGAGTCTCATTACTCCCATTTTGGAACATATTGGTATTTCGGTTCACAAGTTTGAGTGCAAGAAGGAGCTGTTGTTTATGGACATGGCCTATTTGAGGACCGCTAGCATTTTCTGGAAGGGGAACATCTACAAGTTCCAGAATCTCTCAGGTACTAAGCTCCAATGCATCCTCCCAAACCCAGAGATCACACGACTTGTCTCGCTGGACAATGTTCTTTTCTTGCCCAGTCCCCAGCATCTGATCCAGAGCACATCCAGAACCGCCAATGTTCCTTTGATTTCCGGTTGATCGAGTCACAGCCGTCCTAGTGATGCGCATACACAAGTACCTGTTTCTGATTCTGATGAGCAGATTGATGATAGTGAGACTGATTTGCCTCCAAGACGAGCTGATATGACTCCTGATGAGAAGATGGAATGGCTTATGACTGCTCAAGAGCGCAACAATGCCATGCTAAAGAGGAACAATAGTTTGATGCGGCGTCTCAAGAAGACCATTTCGAGACTTCGTCCTTCTTGTTTCTGTTCCCCATCTCATGAGCGTCAAGACAGCGATGAAGACGTAGAGCCGGCTTTTGCAGTAGCACCGGTGCGAACATGAAAAGAAAAAAAAGTCATGTTGATGCTCTGTTTGGTATGGGCATTTCGATAGAAGAGGTACTTGAGTAAATTGATTGATATACCTTGGATGAGAATGCAAGTGTTGAACTTAAATGAATATAAAGAGCTGGTTGATTTGATTTAATACTTCATTGATTTGGGATTTAGAGTAGGAAATGGTTTCTTAGTTCATTGGTGGTAATCAGTCCTGTCTAGATAGTTGTTTAAGATTGGTGTCCTTTGGGTTTGGAATATGTGCTTATGGTTTCTGAGGTTCTGTGAGTTTCTGTGTGGTCCTTTTCAAACCTCTTCTCTGGATTAAATCTTTCTTACTTGAGGACAAGCAAAGATCTAAGTCTGGGGGAGTTGATATTACCCAGATTTAATGCATTTTAGTGGGCATTTATGCCTACTAAACTTGTATTATCTGAGCTCTTTCTTTGTAAAATTGGATCTTTCTAAGACTTTCATGTGTTCGGGTCAATTTGGATCAAATGTGTTGAATTGATACATATTTGGATGGAATCTGACTAAATGAAGAAATGAAGAATCGATATGAGATTAGATCGATAAAAAACTGAAGAATTGAAGTCAAGATGACTTCAGACCGATCGGTCCACCCTTGGACCGATCGGTCTGAATATCCGAAGTAAACAGAGACTTTGGACCGACCGGTCTGAACTTGGACCGATCGGTCCATAGTTGTCCTGAGAAGACGGACCGATCGGTTTAGCCCTGGACCGATCGGTCCATAGTGCCTGCGAAGTTTTGAAGCAAATTTCCATTTTTTATAAATAAGTCCTCAATTATCCCCTTTTTCCTATTTCCTATTTTTATTCTAAAAACTATAAAAGCATGTTGGCTTAGGTTTTATTATTCACTTTTTATCTTTTGCAAACTAAAGAGCTTTTACTGGGAGATTGAATTCCTGAACCTGTATTTGGAGAAGAAATTCTTGAACCCATTTTTATATATCTATTTTATTATATTTCTATTATGTGTTCTTCTCAGTATTTGATTTGTGTTATCATTGAGATGTCTGAGTAGTTCGCTAGTTAGGTTTTAGGGTTTCCTAGGGAAGCCAGGTTTGAATGTTAGGTTAATACTGTAGGATTGAAATTTGTTAGGTTCTTAGTCTAAATTCGTTCTTAATGCATGGATTAGCTTGATCACCTAATTCATTGATAATAGGTTAATAAATACAAAGAGATTTGATTTAGAAACCTGACCTAATTTAGATGAATAAGTGTTATTGCATGCGAGAGTATTGTTTTAATGCTTGTGAACAATTGAATCTGTGCTTTTAATGCATGATCGAATCGTTTTAAAGACGGCGAGAGTTTGTCTCTGACGATTTGATCATAGGGTTTAATACTCCGAAGGAGATTAAACTGCATTCGTTTTTCATGTTGAGAACTATTTTCAAACTAAAATCCTGCATGTTAACTTGACTTTAAACNTTTCAAACTAAAATCCTGCATGTTAATTTGACTTTAAACCTGAATTCCTACGGATTTCCCTAATGCCTGACGTTTTTATATTATAAGTTTAAAACCACTTTTGAATTACTGTTTTAATTCGACAATCGATATTTTATTCTCGTTTTAGCCATTTTCGAGTTTTTAACTGATCGTGCATTCTGGTCTCTGTGGATCGATACCCTTTACTGTGCTATTGTGATCTGTTCTCTGCAGCATTAGTTTAGGATTTAAATTCTAAGCCTATAAAAACACCAAGTCCACTTCATCATAGATGAAGAGCAGCTTCAGATTCAAGCTGGAGAAGTTAACCAGCAAGAGGAGATATGTTATGTGCAGAACCAAGGAGGATATAACAAAGGGTTCATCAACTACTCCAACAACCCTGGTCTTTCTTACAGGAGCAACAACGTAGCTAACCCATGAGACCAAGTATATCCACTGCAACCATAGAAGAACATTCAACCATTCATCAACTACAATCAGAACCGTGGTTTCTTCCCAAAGTAACAACAACAAAATGGTTTTCAACAACCACAACAACAACTATTTAGTTTAACATCTAACCAACCTCAAGCTCAACCATCTAATATCGTAGCTATATTACAACAACTTCTTCAAGGTCAAGCCAATAGTGCCATGGAGACATCAAAGAAATTTGTTGAAATTCAACACAAGATGGACACTTCATTCAACGCCATCTATACGAAGCTTGAAACTCTCAACTCCAGGGTCACCACTCTCTAAGGCAAGACAACATCCACTTGCTTCTACAAACGGTCAACTTCCAAAAAATTATGTGCGAAACCCGAAGGAGTATGCTCATATCAGTTTGCAATAAGTTACAATTATAGATTTCCACTATTGTTTGCACTGAGGATAATTTGATTCAGGTTGGGGGGATTTGAGTTCAAACTTAGTTGCAACTATGGATTATGAAGAACCTCCTGTTGATAAGTTATCTACTTTAAAGGAGAATGCAACGCCTTATGATCCACCACCTTATATTCCAAGATTTCTATTCCCATCACGTTTCAAGATGGCGAAATACCCAGACATCTTTGTGAAACCTATGAAAGAAGAGATAGCTCAAGAAATGCTGGAACCTATTGTCGAGTGCAACGCTTTGATAACAGAGAAGCAAGAGGATCCTAGTTCGGTTACTTTGGCATGCTCACTAGGACTCCTAACCTTCAATGAATGCCTCTGCGATTTAGGAGCGTCTATCAACCTAATGCCTTTATCCACTGCCAAGAAGTTGGGATTCGACAAGTTCAAAGCTTCCAACATAACTCTATTGTTGGCAAATAGATCAATTAAGTATCCTATTGGCATCCTGGAAAACCTACCTATCAAGATCAAGGACGTAGAAGTACCCACTGACTTTTTGGTATTGGAAATGGATGAAGAACCAAAGGACCCGCTGATCTTTGGAAGACCATTCCTGGCAACAGTTGGAGCTGTAATCAACGTCAAGAAAGGTCACATCAAGTTAAACGTAGGAAGAGGTCCAAAGATGATTTTCAACATCAGAAGCAAAACTAAGAAGCTTACAATCCAAGGGCAACTATTCTCAGTCAAGGAGAAGAACGAGAGGAATGATGAGGATGAGTACTCAAGTAGTGATTCAGTTGAAGATGAATTGGGGAAGGATCCAACCCAGTTTCCAAGGCACCATGAAGAATTTAAACTTATCAAAGAACCAGATGAAGGGATTCCTGCAGAGTTAGAGGAAATCATAACATTGGTGATGTCAACTGCTGAGAACAATCGGAAGGGACCAGGAAAAGGAATTCCTGAGTTCAACCCTCAACCTGACTGTGTACCACCTCAGAAAACACCTTCAGACACTCCCAATCATGAAAATTGTTTTGAGCCTCATACCCGAACAATGGAAATCAGAAATGGAGACCAAGTGTTTCTACTCCACAAGGTTCAATACTATCTGGGGAATTTGGATCCACAATGCTCCAGGAACTTTATGATCAAAGAAATCCTGTATGGTGAGGACATCATACTTTCTGTAGAAGTTGATGAAGATTCGAAGGTGAATTACAAAATTGATCAGCACGGTGATAATAGAGCCGTCTCAGAAAAGACCTTGGTTCTTCGGGGAACCGTATCAGGGTCACTAACCTTTAAAATAGGGAGTCAAACTTAGTGACTTTAAACAAGCTCACTAGGGAGGAAGTCCCATATCTATCTTTGTATATATTAAATTTCAATGTTTTTATTTCAGTACTTCATTTAATGCATTTTAGTTTTAATCTGGTTTTGGTGTCTTAGGTACTTAAGGGATATGTTTGGGGCATTTAGCAGTGAGGTAAAATGGGAAATGGATTAGCTCGAGTCTTTGATCAAGCCTGAACAATATGTTCAGGTCTGATTGAGCCATGACGTTGTTGATCGAGCCATGTTTAAGTTTTTATCGAGCCTCGTTGCAAACAACCAACGAGCCGTAGCATTGTTGTGATCGAGCCATTTTCAAGGTTCCATTGAGCCACACTTATGGTGCTTGAACCATGATCGAGTCATTTCAACGAAAATGATCAAGCCGCTCTAAAACTGTGACCGAGCCTTATTGCGATCAACCATTGAGACATAACAATGTTATGATTGAGCCATTTTTAAGCACCATCGAGCTGCATCCAAGTCATCAAGCCAAGAAATTCCCATCGAGCCATATACTTCACATCCATACTTCACTTCAAACTTGTCTTCCCACTTGCCCACTACTCACCTCATTCCAAGAAGTGTCCTCTCACTTGTCCTTTCCATTAACCCCCTCCACATACACCATCTTTGATCCTCCTCCACACATCGACACTTTAATCCCTGTCCAAAAACTTCAGCAACGTTTTTCCTCCACACGAACATTTCAACCATCACCCTATATAAGGGAGTTCACTACTTCTCTCAAACTCTCATCACTTTCATACAACCTTTGCTATTTTGCAAACGCTTTCTTTGTTGCTTCGATCGATTTAAATCTAGTCTCAAGACTCAACGAATTTCAAGAATCATCAACTTTGGTTTTTAACTCCTAAACTCTTGAAAGCTTAATTCAAAAATTTTGAAATTCGGTTATGGTTTCACCCCTTTTTCTGAAAATTTAAAGCATATAATCCAAGGGTTTAAAGCATCGATTTTTAGTAAGCTGTGAATCGTGAATGATAACTTAAAGACTCTAATCTCATTTTGCAGATATCACCATGTCATACAGAGGAATTCCTAGCACTTCGAGTGGACCTTTAGTGGAAGAAATCTATAAAGCAATGATGCAAATGGAATTTACGAAATCAACATTCCTTGATGTAGAAACTTTAGGAACCCTGGGCATCCTTGAACAGGTCAAAGCTATATTAAAGGATATGGGGATATCAAGTATACTTACAATAGAGTTCGAGGCTCACCAGAAACCAACATGCATGTTCCTAGCTTCTTTGGAAGTGTTTTATTTAGAGGGAACAGAAGGTGACGAGAACGGGGGAGGGTTTATAAGCTTCTAGGATTTTCGTGGAAGGACAGAAAATTTTACCTTCAGACAATTGGAAACCATCTATGGTTTCAAGTGTCTGAGGTTTCATCCCGATGTGTTTGAAAGTGTTCCAGACGAGATCCATATCATTTGGGATGTGATAAGGTCCAAAGGCTTCAAAGCAGGACGAACCAAGAGTTCATGCATCCGCCACCCATCGGTTAGATATGTACAACAAATCCTACCAAACTTGTTTTTCTCTAGACGAGATACCAACATTTTCTTAGCAGAAGAAATGGACTTCTTGCGTCTGGGCAATGAGCGAAATATCTGCAACTCTCTGCAGACCCCGGTCCTATTCCATAACATCTTTAAAGAGAAACCATACCCTTTAAAGGTATTCCTGCAGCAGTTGCTACAGTTCAAGGACCCTAACTGGATCACAAGGGAGAGGGGGATGCTTCAACTACGAATTGGAGGGTGGATAATTCCCATCCTTCAACTTACTCATGGATATCTTGGAAGAAATGTCTTGACACCTAGGCTGATGGATATCAACTACCTTGGGGATATTCAATATATAATGGGGAATGTAGACGCTAAATTCTGCTATTAGTTCAGTGCATGGAACAATACAAAAGAAATTGTCCTACTCCCGAACACAGTCACACCACTTTCATAAGACATGAGAATTTGCCTTATAAACACGACACCTCAAACACAAGGGAAATCGTTGCCGCAATGACAAACCTGGAATCTTGCTCCGAAAATGTTCCGAACCTCTCCTTGTACGAGGATTCATCCAATTCCCAAACTGGGGGTAACTGAGGTCCATCTCCATCAACCTAACCATTTTATAATCCATTTTTATTTGCATGTGTATATGCTTTCTGTTTTCATAAGTATGCTTTATGTTTGTGTTGCCTATCATCCTCCTAAACGCTTATGAGAATTTGGATTACACAAGAGACTATGTAATTCAAGTTTGGGGGAGTAGTTCAGGAGCTATCTAATGAAGTTTCTATGTTTGTACCTTTGTCTCCACCTTTGCATAACATTTACATAGCATCTAAAGAATGTAAAAACCATAAAAATCGATTTTTTTCCGAAAATTGTCTTTCAAAAACAGAGTGTTCATGTAGTTGCATCTAGGATGTTAGATTTATAGGTTTTTCATTTTCATTTTCATAGGGAACTAGGAATATGATAACCTTGTAAGTATGTTATTTTCTCAGAAAATGTAAGTGCCCTGGTTATTAGTTTTCTAATGCATGTTGAACTAGTCTGAAGTAAAACTGCACCTTGCTTGGAATGTGAACTTGCATGATTATTTATCTCCTGAAGCATGTTGTGATATGAAGCTTGCTCCTATCTATTAGAACTTGAATTTGAATTTATAATTATCATGCTTGTGTGCTGAATATGAACTCATGGGTAGTATATACATATTTGGGTTATCTTCTACCATTTACCACTCTTGTTAACACAAGTAGAATCCCTACCCTTAAATCTTGCCTTCTTTGAAACCATGAATTTACTACTGAGTGGCAAGTCTTTTATGGAATGAGCTTGGTAGAACGTGTTAGGTTCGAATTAACAGGAATAGGGTCTCATGTAGTTCTAGTCCACGCTTTTTGGACTAGATAGGACTAGGTGGGATTCAAATTTTGGATGTTGGTTTGGGTGGAAATGAATGAAAGGGTATTGGTTGGTAGCTGGTAAAAGGAAGGGTGAAGTAAGAAACTTAGGAGAGGAATGGAAAAAGAAACAGAATATGCTAGTAGAAAGTCTGGGGGGAAATGGTATGAAAAAGAAGTATGAACTGAAAAGGGTAAACCTAGAAACATGGTGTACATGAAAAAAGGTCAAAAGCCATGAGCATCTAAGTAAGTAAGTTTCTAAAACCACTAGTAGTCATTTAAGAAAGAAACCTCTCCTAAGTGTAGCTAAGGAAAAGATGAATTAGGGAAAATTATGAAAAAGTAAGATCACTTCAAGTTTCAAAAGGGTAGATTTAAGACCTCCTACTGGGTAGAATCAGGAAACTTAGGTTTCATTAGCATTGAGTATATGAGGTTCTATTTCTGTATGCGTCTAAATGTTCTTACCTTTAGCCTTATGCTAAAGCTCATTCCCTTTTTAGAGAACCCTATTCTGAATCATTAACCATTGCATGAAGGGGTCATCTTTACTCCTTATCATGTCCTTTACCAAATGAGTTCATTAAAAGCACATGACTTGATCCATGCTTCCTGATTAATGAATGTTAAAGGGGCAAACAAATTTGAATGCATTGTGGAAGTTAGAATTGGTCTATGATGAACTGTTATGAGTATGGCTAAGGTTTTTAAGTAGGACAAGCTTAGGACTGCATTCTAGAACAAGTAAACAGGACATTTATTTTACCTGTGTTAGAAACAAATTTTGGTTCTGAGTTTCCACTTTCAGACGTCTCACCTATACTTCTGAATTACTTGCTTGAGGACAAGCAAGGATTTAGTTTGGGGGGAGTTGATGCCTCTGTATTTTCATGGTTTTTAGAAGTCATTTAGCATCATTTTTTTAGGTCTTTAAGTGTTCATATGTCGCAATTATAGATGTTATTGGCAAGTTTGTGATTTTTAGGGATTTTTGCATTAGCATTTGCATATACATGGATTTTGGAGATTTTTCAGAACTTTCAAGAGCTTCCAGGACGATTTGTGAGGATTAAGAAGAGGAACGGAAAATGCATGGAACGGAACCAGCTCAAACGCAGTGCAAGGTAGAACTCAGTCCAACCATCAAGCTAAGCTAACTTTGGCTTGATCCAACACAAAGGCTCGACTCGATCATGCATATTTGGAACCTCGGCCCTTGGCTCGAGCACCTCGTCCCTTTGGCTTGATCTCCCCTAGTTCCGGCTCGATCATGATGCTGCTTCGCCTCGACCTCAAGTCTGGCTCAATCCCACGATTGAGCCACACTTTCTCTTTGCCTCGACCTTAACTCCAGCTTGATCCACACCTCATTTAGCTCAATCCCGTAATCGAGCCAAGCTAACTCCGGCTCGATCCGGCTCGATCCGGCGATCGAGCCAAACCTTATCTTGACCTTTATCACTCACCAGGATCACGTGCCAGTGCCTGAAGCTAATTTGATCCCGTGATCGAGCTATCCCCTTGGCTTGGTGACACGTATTTCTCTCGGCTCGTTCGCATGCACTCTTCAGCTCGGACCCAAGCATGCTCCGACCCGACCAACTTGAATCAGGATGGACCTGACCCAAACCCAGTTTAATGATTGTGTTTTGTCTTTTATGCGTTTAAGGGCTTTTCCTAGACATTATATAAAGCCATAAAACGCCTCCATTTGGGGACAGGTTTTGTCTTCGGTTTTATGTTTTTTCTCTTTTGTTCTTTGTGTTCTTCATTTCAAACCCATATTTCTTTAAGTTTTATGTTAATCTTCTGTTTTTCTTTGCTTTCATGCATAGATTAGGGCTGTGAACTATCTGGTGCATGTTGATTTAAGTTTATAAGCTTTTAATCTTGTTGATCATTTCCTCTGTTTTGTTAGTGTTCCATTGAAGTTCTTATTTTATGGGTTGAAGTTCTTGATGTCTTAGATTTTCATCTTCTGCATGCTTGATTGTTTTTGACTTTTCTTCTGTTTTAGGGTTTTATAAAGTCTTTTCTTAGTTGTTGACCTTAGATATGAAATGTTTTCCTTAGTAGCTATGCTTTCAGGTTATGCTGATTTTGCATCCAATATGCTTTGTGAGTAGTGACATAGGTTCCTTGAGGATGGGATAGGGTAGTGATGTGATCATAGACGAACCAGAACCTGAACAAGAGCTTGAACCAGAGCAGCTTGAACCTGAACAAAAGATCACGAGATCTAAAGCAAGGGAGCTGGTGCAACAAGCCCACATGATGCTACAATCGGACCAAGAAGATCAAGCCTGCAAAACATATCAAATGTTCAAGCTTGTCAACCCATAAGAACAAGATACTTGATCGGTTAGCTAAGTGGGTAATTCCTGCACTCTTTTGTCCTTAGTAGAGATGATCGCCTTTTTCCCACCTTGGGTTTTCGGTCAATCACTAAGGTTTTAACGAGGCAAGTTATCCACTTTCGTTAAAGCATTCTGAAAGGATATTTGGCATAAGTATTCTATATACTTGGCGAAATAAGAAGCCTTCTAGAAGCTGAAACTTACCTTCCAAGGCACAACTTCTAGAAGCTTTCCTTTTAGTTCACAAGCTTTGTNTCTTAGAACTTTAAGTTGTTTTTCTTTTAGAGCCTTGCACGCTTCGTAGTTTTGGGTTATGTTAGAAAGCCCTAGGCTCATGTGCGTTTAAGTACAAGTTTCGATACTTCTTTGTTTCTCAACAAAGTTTTAACATCAAAATTAGTTTGTTCTTGGAACATCCATCGAAACTATTGATCATTGGATTTAGAATCCCGAATCTTCTATATCTTTAAGAGATTCAGAAATTCTACAACCTTGATTGATTAGTCCATAAATCAATCAAGCTTTTCCATCACTTTCCATTCTGATTTCTATCACCAAACCATCAAAACTTCCTTTGCAAATTCAATTCCATCAAGTTACAAACAAGTTTCGGCCATATCACATAAACCGCAACTACCAAGCTTTCATCCAAGTCATGATCCGAGACAAGGCCTGTCCGCTTGTCTCCTTTGCATCCTGAATGGCACTCGAGGCCTTCAACCCTCGTGCTGCTCCTGTCCGTGTCCATACAGCGAGTGCAGTCCCATCCGACATTCCCTTGCACTTCAACATATCCGAGACAAATTCCTAAGCCGATATTCTCATATTGTCGAGTCACTTTGCATATTGTCGAGCCTTTCAACAGAGTTAGGATCCAAGATCATGTCAGGTGGTATCAGAGCCAACTCTGTACCAAAGGCTGAGCAATCTCTAAAACCCTAATCTCCTTTTTTCTTATTATTTTCGATAAATTGTCTAAGAACCCTAGGTTGCATCTAGAACAATTGAAGAACCATAATCTTGAATTGAATTAGGATATGAAGTTTTTTAATTTAGTAGTTTGCATATAGATGACCTAGAATTACTCATATATATCAACCTGAAATTGATTGTTCTATGTTTATTGATTGATTTGTGAGAACCTATTACTTGTGCAAGTTTCTTGGTATTTCAGGTACCATGGAACTATCATCAGAGGCTATGGAGTCTCTGAACAAGTTGATGAGTCAACAAATCAAAGATAACAATGCTGTCCTCTTATATAAGGTTCAGCTACTCAGCGAAAAAGTGGACACAATGAAGCTAGAGAAAAAGAGAAGAAGTCGAACAAATGGTCATTTGTATTCAACTCCTACCCCTTCAGAAGCTAGCCGGAGTGCTAAAGGAAAAGCACATCTCGGAGAGACATCCAAATGGACCAAAGGAGGTCCAACTTTGAGAACTAATTCTAGTCCAAAAGTGTCTAGAGGCCGAGAGCCACACCGAACCTACCTTGGAACGGATCATGAGTATTCTGAACAAGAAGAGATTTCGGACCATAGTTATGGCAGTACAATCCAAACCCGAGGTCCGATAAGACATGATCGAGACTTCGTTGATCCTTCATATCAACAACTGAATCATATCAAGTTCCCATCATTCCTAGGCACAAACGAACCTGAAGTCTATCTTGACTGGGAAAGGGAAATGGAGTCAAACTTCCTATGTCAAGGAACCTACAACATCAACAAAGTCAAAATCGTTGTTTCTGAATTCAGTGGTTATGTTTTGTTATGGTGGGAACAATTGGGAGTCATTAAATCAAGATCTCGAGAGCCTCCCATAACCACTTGGGATGAGCTAACGGTTCAGATGAGGCAAAAATTTGTTCCAGCCTATTACCATTGTGAGATATTGAGCAAGCTACGCAAGCTAGTTCACGGAACAAGAACCGTTCGAGATTACTTTCAGGAGCTTGAGACTTTACTAATACGAGCAGATCTAAGTGAAGGTGAAGACATGTTTATGTCTCGGTTTTTAGGAGGTCTCAACATAGATATTCAAGAAAAGTTAGAGCTTCAGAGTTATCAAGATATTGAAGTGATGGTTCACAAGGCTGAACTAATCGAAGCTCAGAACAAGATACGGTTTACCTAACCAAGCTTTACACCAAAAACCTCAAAAACCGAAGGACTTCTCCAACAATAGGCCTAGTTTCAATCTGAAACCAAATATGCCTAGAGAAGAAAATAAAAACGCTGAGGTAAAACCAAGAACTGGAACTAATCTAAGTGGTACTTGGTGTTTCAGGTGTCAAGGCATGGGATATTACTCCAGAGATTGTCCCAACAAGAAGGTATTCCTTCTCAGAGATGATGGAGAGATAATTCCTCAAGAGGAATCAGACAATGGATCCGAAACTGAAGAAGAAGAAGCGTCCGCGGTTGTGGGACAACTTATGGTTAAAAGACGAACTCTAAGTGTTCAAAATCAGCCTGAAGAAGCATGTCAAAGAGAAAATATATTCCACACTCGATGCTTCATACAATCCAAATTCTTCTCTTTGATTATTGATGGTGGAAGCTGTACAAACGCAGCAAGTGAAGTCATGGTTCAGAAGCTCAACCTGAAGACTATTCCTCATCCACATCCATACAAGCTACAATGGCTTAATGATGGAGGAGCTCTGACCGTAACTCACCAAGTCCTAATCAAATTTTCGATAGGAAAATATGAAGATGAAGTTTTATGTGATGTGTTGCCTATGGGGTCGAGCCATGTTCTGCTAGGAAGACCTTGGCAATCTGATCGGAAAGTCATACATGACGGTTTCACTAACAAGCACAATTTCGAGTTCAAAGGTATAAGAATCACGCTGGTTCCACTCACTCCTACCAAAATCTATCAAGATCAGATGCAAGTGAAGTAAAAGGTGAAGGAGAAGATTTCGACCAGCCTCTACATAAACCACAATGAGTTCTCTAAACTCTATGATTCTGAACTTACATGCTATTTATTCATCTGTAAATATGTTGTTGAGATCACTAACCCAACACAGGAGTTACCTAGTGGAATGAATGAGTTATTGCAGGAATATAATGATGTTTTTCCTAAAGAAATCTGCATGGCCTTCCTCCAATATGTGGGATAGAGCATCAGATCAATCTAGTTCCCGGTTCAGCTCTACCAAACCCACCAGCATATCGAACCAATCCAACTGAGACCAAAAAGCTTCACAAACAAGTAGAAGATCTCCTTGGCAAAGGACAGATCCGAGAGTCTCTAAGCCCATGTGTTGTTCCAATTTTGCTTGAACCAAAGAAATACGAAACCTGGTGAATGTGTGTACATTGTTGCACTATCAACAACATAACAGTGAAGTACCGACATACAATCCCGAGATTGGATGATATGTTAGACGAGCTGAGTGGATCTACAATCTTAACCAAAAATTGATCTGAAGAGTGGTTATCACCAGATAAGAATGAAAGAAGGTGATGAATGGAAGACGACATTCAAGACAAAACAAGGACTCTACAAATGGCTGGTGATGCCATTCGGTCTCACAAATGCTCCAAGTACATTCATGCGCCTCATGAATCACGTCCTTAGGAGATTCATCGGAGTATATGTGATGGTATAGTTCGATGATATCCTCATCTTAGAAAGGGTTTGCAAGAACATCTAACTCATATGAAATATGTTTTGGATGTTTTAAGATCTGAACGTTTTTCTTTTTTTTTTGAATCGAGATAAGTTCTCATTCTGTACTAATGACGTGGTTTTTCTAGGCTTTGTTGTTAGTGCACAAGGAGTTAAAGTAGATTCCGAAAAGATCAAGGCAAGCAGAGATTGGCCGAGCCCTACTAACGTCAGCGAAGTCAGGAGTTTCCATGGATTAGCTGGTTTTTACCGAAGATTTGTGCGTGACTTTAGCAGTATTGCAGCCCCTCTCACAAAGATCATCAACAAAAACGTTGGATTTAAATGGGAGGAACAACAAGAACTAGCCTTTCAGGCTTTAAAAGAGAAGCTGATCAATTCACATGTTTTAACATTACCAGATTTTATGAAAACTTTTGAGATTGAATGTGATGCTTCTGGTGTAGGAATATGTGCTGTTCTGACTCAGGATAAGAAGCCTGTGGCATTTTTCAGTGAGAAGTTAGGAGGTTCAACCTTGAACTACCCAACCTATGACAAAGATCTCTATGATCTCGTTAGAGCTCTACAAGTGTGGCAGCACTATCTTTGGTCAAAAGATTTCATGATCCATACAGACCATGAATCGCTGAAGCATCTCAAAGGTCGGCAGAAGTTGAACCAAAGACACGGTCGCTGGATCAAATTCATTGAGACATTCCAATATGTAATAAAGTACAAGAGAGGAAAGGACAATGTAGTTGCAGATGCATTGTCCCGAAGGTACACTCTTCTATCTACTTTGACGTCTAGGATATTAGGATTTGAACATGTTCAGGAACTATATGAAACCGACACAGATTTTAAAGATGTATGTGTCACATGCTCTAAGTTTGCTTTTGAGAAGTTTTATAGGCAAGCAGGTTATCTCTTTTATTGCAACCGGTTATGCATTCCTCAAGGATCAATATGAGAGTTACTAGTGAGAGAAGCTCATGCTGGAGGCCTTACTGGTCACTTCGGTGTAACCAAGACACTTCTCGGGTTGTAATCCAGATTCTATTGGCCGAACATGAAGAAGAATGTTGAGGGGATTCGCAAAAGATGTGCCATATGCAAGCTTGCCAAAAGCAAATCGAAACCTACCGGGTTATACACTCCTCTCCCTATCCCTTATCAACCATGGACTGATATATCAATGGATTTTGTGATTGGATTGCCTGGGACCAGAAATGGTCGAGATTCGGTATTTGTTGTTGTTGACAGGTTCAGCAAGATGACACACTTCATAGCTAGTCACAAGACTGATGATGCTGTGAGCGTAGCTAATCTACTTTTCAGAGAAGTTGTAAGGCTTCATGGAATGCCTCAGACAATAGCTTCAGACTGTGACACAAAGTTTTTGAGCCACTTTTGGCGAACTCTTTGGGCGAAACTAGGAACAAAGCTCTCATTCTCTACAACTTGTCATCCACAAACCAATGGACAAACATAAGTTATCAACAGATCATTATCAACACTCTTAAGAGCCATGATCAAAGCAATCTAAAGGCTTAGGAAGACTGTCTCCCTCACGTGGAGTTTTCTTAAAATCACGCTAAGCATTCTTCAACTCTCTTTTCACCTTTTGAAATTGTTTATGGATTTAATCCCAATTCCCCTCTAGACTTGATTCATTTGCCTGAGAAAGAACATTGGAGTGTCGATGGTAAAAAGAAAACAGAACATATTCGAAAGTTGCATGAACAAGCTAGGATCAACATCGAGAAGAAGATGCAGCAATATCAAAAGCATGCCAACAAAGGGCGAAAGAAGATTATGTTAGAATTCGGCGATCTGGTTTGGCTTCATTTGCGCAAGGACATATATCCAGAAGAGAGAAAGTCCAAGTTGAAGTCGCGAGTTGATGGTCCCTTCGAAGTTATTCAGAAGATCAACGATAATGCCTACAGACTAGACTTAAAAGGGAAGTATCAAACATCTAGTTCATTCAATGTTTAAGATTTGATTCCTTATATTGCAGATTCCGATTTGAGGTCAAATCGTTTTCAAGAAGGGGAGAAGGATGTGATCATAGATGAACCAGAACCTGAACCAGAGCTTGAACCTGAAGGAAGGATCACGAGATCTAAAGCAAGAGAGCTGGCGAAACAAGCCCACATGATGCTACATTCGGACCAAGAAGATCAAGCTTGCAAAACATATCAAATGTTCAGGCTTGTCAACCCACAAGAACCAGATACCTGATCGGTTAGCTAAGTGGGTAATTTCTGGACTTTTTTTTCCTTAGTATAGAAGATCGCTTTTTTCCCACTTTGGGTTTTTGGTTAATCACTAATGTTTTAACGAGGCAAGTTATTCACTTTCGTTAAAGCTTTCTGAAAGGATATTTGGCATAAATATTCTATATACTTGGCGACATAAGAAGCCTTCCAGAAGCTGAAACTTACCTTTCAAGGCACAACTTCTAGAAGCTTTCCTTTTAGTTTACAAGCCTGGTTGTTTTTCTTAGAACTTAAAGTTGTTTTTCTTTTAGAGGCTTGCACGCTTCACAGTTTTGAGTTATGTTAGAAAGCCCTAGGCTCATGTGCCTTTAAGTACAAGTTTCGATACTTCTTTGTTTCTCAGCAAAGTTTTAACATCAAAATCAGTTTGTTCTTGGAACATCCATTGAAACTATTGTTCATTGGATTTAGAATCCCGACTCTTCTATATCTGTAAGAGATTCATAAAGTCTGCAACCTTGATCGATTAGTCCATAAATCAATCAAGCTTTTCCATCACTTTCTATTCTGATTTATAGCACCAAACCATCGAAACTTCCTTTGCAAATTCAATTCCATCAAGTTACAAACAAGTTTCGGCCATATCACATAAACCGCAACTACCAAGCTTTTATTTAAGCCATGATCCGAGACTAGGCATGTCCGCTTGTCTCCTTCGCGTCCTGAGCATCACCCGAGGCCTTTAACCTTCGTGCTTCTCTTATCTGTGTCCATACGCGAGTCCAGCCTCATCCGACATTTCCTTGCACTTCAAGCTATCCAATACAAATTCATAAGTCGCTATTTACATATTGTCAAGCCACTTTGCAAATTGTCGAGCCTTTCAACAGAGTTAGGATCCAAGATCGTATAAGGTAGTGTTGTTTCCTTGTTCCTCCTAGGTGGCTAAGCTTTATGGTTTAATAGATCCCTTCTGTTTCATTGGCTTAATGCTCATTTTGACCTGACCCGTTGAGATCCGATGTTAGGCACTTCAACACCCAAAACGTGATTCATTGAAGTGACCTAATCTAGGTGATTTCAGAGATTTGCATCCCCACCTAAGGAATTAGATTCTTAGGACATGCATCTCAGCCTAAGGAATTAGGTGTTTTTGAGGCTTATTGGCTTAGGTAAATGGTTCGTAATGCCTGTTAGGTGTACTTCCGCTAACAGAATTTAGGTCTAGTTTTCATCTAGTTTAATTTCATTTGCCAAGGAATTGGATTTGATTGCTTATGAATCTATCATCTAGGGATTAGCTCATTGTATGAGGTATGTTAGACATTTAGGGTGTTTGAGGAGGAACACTACCCAATTACCCCATCCTTAGGGACCCTTTCTTTGATTGCATCATTTTTACTCTTTTACTTCCTCTGTTTTATTTTACTTGCCTTTTACCTTTTTACTTATTCATGCTCATTATGCTCATCTTTGTTTTCTGTTTTAGTTTTATGCATCTTTTATTCACTTAGGACCTGTTAGAAAACCCCCTTTTTATTGTTAGCTTGACTTAAAAGAACCATTGCAATCTCGATTGTTTGCATCACACCTGATTGGATTGACATCCCATTTATACTACAATGACATACATGTGTAACGGGATTTGATACCTTAAATACCTATTATCAGCTTTCGTCTCTTATTTCGTATCATTTCGTGTCTCCGTTGGAATTCTGTAACGAACATCATAAAACTCGCATAGGTCCCGAAGTAATCGTATAAACGGTTCCGATTAACCCAAACACCGAGATCACCTTAGCTATACAATTATTTCCCACGACTTGGGGAAGAACCATGAAATCTTCTCGTATGGAATTAATCATATAAAACGATAATGGTTTACAGAATTTCCAAAGACTGTCTTAACTATACGATTAAAATCATCATTCCTTGGAATGGTCATAAGGACGCGCTTGTATTTGCCGATTGTAAAAAATGATAAATGACTAACATAAACGTCAATTTTATCTCACTCATACGATCAGTATAATCTTTCCACAAAGTCTCGATCGTATCATTGTACAAAATTTCGGTTCTCCGACCAGAACCGTCAAAATTGCCCAAACCATAATACGGCCAACGAAGCTTAAAACGCGGAAATAGCCCACTTACGACTCTAGGCGAATCAAGCCCAAGCACGATGGCGGTCGAAGATTGTCCTACAAGCCAAGAAGAAATGGAAGAAATCCAGAAAAGGAAGATTTTCGCAGAAAATTAAACCAAAAAAGGAAAATTTCCACGGAGTAACGGAAGGCGAAAAAAGAAGGCGGATCAACCCTGAAGCCTATATAAGAGAGACTAAGAGGATGGGAATGGACACGTTCAATTCTCCCCACCAAAATACTTAGAGCATAAGGGTTATTTTCCGATTTTAATAGCGAGCTGTAACTCAGTTATGTTACTAGTCTTAGGTTATTCGTACTACGGAACTCGCCAATAGCTCACAGAGCCATCGCTTAGGACCTGTGAAACGCCCTTACGAATTCATAATAAGACTTATACTTTGCTCTCTTTGACAATCTCTAATTCTCGTATTTTAGCATTTATTTTTGTACTTTGATCTTGTTTGTATTTGACTCACATAAATTCAGAATCTCTGGAAAGTTATAGTTCTCTCTAATTTTCCGTAACTAACAGAAATCGACAGTGCAAATTTTGGTTCCCACAATTTTGCGCTAGAAGGAGGGGGCAAGCGATTTCTTTCATGTTAAATCACATATCATTCACAAAAAGGTATGTCCTATTCTACAAACGATTATATCATCTATTTCAAGGATAGAGTAACGACCGGTCAACCCAACCATCGTAACGATCTCCTCGTTATCGAATTAAAGATACACGATATTGATCTTGCAAGGGTGTTAATCGACACTGGATGCTTAGCAAATATTATCTTCAAAAACACTCTCGAAAGAATGAAAATAAATTTCTCTAATATATCAGAGATTCATATCCCACTGGTAGGGTTCTCCGGAGACACTACGATGACCCTCGGCTCAATTAACCTCACAGTTAAAGCTAGGAGCACCACAAAAACGTAGAGTTTCTGGTCGTGGACCACCCCGCTTCCTATAACGTGATCATGGACGTCTCGTGGTTGAAATTTATGCAAGTCGTATCATCCACGTACCACAATTGTCTCAAATTTCAGACTCCCTTTAAAATTGAATCGATCCAAGAAAATCAGAGGATATCGCGGGTATGCCTTGCCGCCAAAAAAAATGGAAAGGCACAATAGCATAAACCATCACGGAACACAAAAGGCAAAAAGGCTCGGTTCAAAACACGCAGAACAAGATCAAATGGAGATCTTCTGGCAATTACGGAACACCAAGACTCTAGAGGGGAAGCGCAAACCAACCTGCGAACCCGTCATCACAGTATGCTTAGAAGAAAAATTTCCCGAGCATTGCGTTAAGATCGGTGCTAACCTTTGCGATCTCATAAAAATACAATTCATAGCCTACTTAAAAAAAACCTTCAAACCTGCTTAAAATACAATTCATAACTTATCACGAACTTAATGTCGATCCAACCTTTAGATCACCAGTCAATAACCCTTATCCTCAGGAACTGCTTCCCCCATTGATTGCACTTACCTTCATTTCATTTCCTGCTTTTACCTTGCATGCTATCTTTCCTTAGAGTTTATTTCTACAATTTACGTTTTCCATGTCTTGTTCATTTTATGCATGTCTATTTGTTTAGGACTTGTTAGAAAACCCCAATTTTAATACTTGGCTTGAATTAGTAGCATTTATTGCATCCAGAGTGGTTAATAGCACACCCATTTGGATTGACACCTATTATCACTACAACGACATGATAGTGTAATAGGAA
>OVBE01005683.1:0-21234 GCA_900406425.1 Iberis pinnata
AGGTTTTTAATGAGGTAAACTTATGGTTCCAAGTTTAGTCATATCATCTATTCTCTGACTAAGCTTTAGGGGGAGTGTTGAAAAGAAGCCCAAAGTCCAAAGGCCCAAGGCCCAAGCTAGTTTAACTTAATTCACTTTGTGAATAATCTATATAAACTCTTGTACACTCCTTTGTGTTTCTTAACTCACTACAATCATCTTCTTCATTCTCTTTATTCTTATAATTTCTCTTATACTTCTCATAATCTAACAGCACCTTCCTGACACATACCAAACAAATCAAATCCAGAGTTTGATATTATCAAATCTCTGGGTGATCACTTACATTATCAAGAACAAACGGGTTGCTGATTCCTTTAACAAGAAGTTTGTGAAGTGATGTCAAGCCACCCTAGAAGCACATGACTAGATAGATCACACATAATGCACAAAGATAACAAAATTCAAATAACTCGGTTGCATTGATATCAAGGATCAATGGTAAAGTATTGGCAAACCAATCGGCTCTCTTCCCAACAGTGAAGCAAGCATTGGTGAAATCTAAAGCCATTTGCACGAGTTGTAACCAAATCATCTAATCAAGCGTCACCACACACTGGCAAATAACCAGAAGCAACCGGAAATGGATAAGAAGCTCCTACTTTCAGCACTGATGATTCTTTGAAATCCGAATTGAGAAAATCTCAGAGAGAGCAGTCGCTGACATCTAAACCCACCACAAACAGCTCAGTAATGAATTTCCAGCTGTTGAGTAATTGTGGAGTTTAAAGCCTCTTAACTTTAATATATCAATGGAGTTTCAATATAAACTCTTCAATACCCGTTTTAATCATATGCTCTCTTTCTCTAACTGGAATGTTAACCAAACCGTTATGCCTCTATTTTACACCACGGACAAATTGATAGATCCATCCACAAAATCCGCGAATAATTGCTATAACTAGCTAGTATTGCGCAGGAAAATATGTTTTTTATATAAAAAAATCTTGCAAATATTAATTAAGATAAGTTTAAAATGTATATTTTGATATATTAAATGATTAAATTTTTATTTAAGTAATCGTTTGTTTTGGTTAGTAAAAGTAATATATGTAATATACGAATACATTATGAAATAAATATGTTTTTATTGAAAATTTTTAAATATTATATAAGGTGTTTATATAAGTCTTTATCTTGATATAATATTGATTTAAATAATATTTGAATAGTATTTAAAAAATTTATATATCATTTAAGATGTTTATATAAGTGTTTAACTTGATATAATAAGTATTTAACTATACTTATGAAATAATAATTTTAAATATAATTACTGTAGATTTTCTTTTAACTACAAAAATTTATATTCGATTAATACAAAACCATAAAATCAGATTTATCAATGAAACTAAAAACAATATTTAAATATTTATAGAAAACATTTAATAACTAAAACTCATCTTCGAATGATTCGTACTCGTGAAACATTTAATGACTAAAACATTTAGTAGCTAAAGTCATTTTATAAAGTTTAAATATCTCAGTTCATTTTATATTTAGTATTTTGATTTTCTAAATACAAACTTTAGAATATAGATAGTTAATATTCCATTAAAGCAAAATGATTTTTTCAATCGGATATTTAGTTTACCAATTATACTTATCAAATTATAATTTAAATAATATAATATGTATAATTTTAAATAAACTCAAAATAAAAATATTTTAAGTTCTTAATAAAATATGAACTTCAAAAGTATTAGTTCCTCATTTTAAAAGGAAATGTTTAAAACAAATATAATACATAAATAAATATACTTTGGTTGTGTCTTTTTCATGACCCATATTTAAAAATAGAAAAATAAATATTGGATCATTATTTATCACATTCAATCAAGATCTTGATTAAATCAAGAACTAAAAGAATTATACAAAAATAATAATAATCTCATTCAGTTTATAAGTTCGATTTAAATGAAAATCAAATTTAACTGAATAATTTTTGTGTTTGGATCTCGATTTAGTCAGTTTCCTGCACAAAAATTGGTGTGAGGTTGAATCTAATGTTGACACATATATATGACTTGAAAATGAAAGAAATTTTGTTCAACTTCCGATGTGGGATCTTATATATTTTTTTTTTAAATATGGCCCATGAAATTTGAACTAAATTTTGGACCGAAAATTTATTATAATTTATATATAAAGATATATTAATCGATTATTTATAAAACTAATTATTTTTAAAATTTGTAATGGAATATTCTAGAGGCATAATCAAGTTTGTTAAGATTTATGGAAACTATATATACTTGTTGTCTTATCAATTCGATTCTTTTTTAATGTATAATATTTTCGGGCCAAACCTGACCCGTTTTTAATCATATATTTAGATTACTAATTATGCTTATCAAATTATAATTTAAATCAAGATAAAATAAAATTATTTTGAGCTTTAACAAAATATGAATTTCAAAATTATTAGTTCCTCATTTTAAAAGAAAATATTTAAAACAAATATAATACATAAAAACTTTGGTTGGATCTCTTTCATGACCCACATTTAGAAGAGAAAAATATTGGATTACTATTTATCACATTCAATATTTTAAATTCGGTTTCACTGAAAACCAGTTAAACCGATTAATTTTTTACTATTAAGATCCTGATTAAATCAAGAACTATAAGAATTATAAAAAATAATATTAATCTCGTTCAGTTTATAACTTCAATTTAAATGAAAATCGAATTTACCTTAATAATTTTTGTGTTTGGATCTCGATTTAATCGGTTTCCTGCACAAAAATTGGTGTGAGGTTGAAATTAATGTTGACACATATATATAAGAGTTAGAAATGAAGGAGATTTTGTTCAACTCCCGATGTGGGATCTTGTATATTTTTAAAAAATATAGCCCATGAAATTTGAATTAAAGTTTGGACTGAAATTAGATTATACTTTATATATAAAGATATACTAATCGATTATTTAGGAAACTAATTATTTTTAAAATTTGTAATAGAATATTCTATAGACATAATCAAGTTTGTTAAGATTTATGGAAACTATATATACTTGTTGTCTTATCAATTCGATTCTTTTTAATGTATACTTTTTTGAGCCAAACCCGACCCGTTTTTTAATCAGATATTTCGTTTACTAATTTTATTTATCAAATTATAATTTAAATCAAGATAAAATAAAAATATTTTGAGTTTTTAATAAAATAGGAATTTCAAAATTCTTCATTTTAATACGAAATGTTTTTAAAAATTATAATATATATAAAAACTTTGGTTGGGTCTCTTTCATAACCCATATTTAAAAATAAAAAAATAAATATTGGATCACTATTTATCACATTTAATGTTTTAAATTCGGTTTCACTGAAAACCAGTTAAACCGATTATTTTTTTTTTACTATTAAGATCCTGATTAAATCAAGAACTAAAAGAATCATACAAAAATAATATTAATCTCATTCAGTTTATAATTTCATTTTAAATGAAATCGAATTTAACTGAATAATTTTTGTGTTTAGATCTTGATTTAATCGGTTTCTTTCACAAAAAATTGTGTGAGGTTGAATTAATATTGACATATATATATATATATAGGAGTTAAAAATGAAGGAGGTTTTGTTCAACTTCCAATGTGGGATCTTGTATATTTTTTTAAAATATAACCCATGAAATTTGAATTAAAGTTTGGACCAAAATTAGATTATAATTTATATATAAAGATATACAAATCGATTATTTAGCAAACTAATTATTTTTAAAATTTGTAATGGAATATTATAGAGACATAATCAAATTTGTTAAGATTTATGGAAACTATATATATATATTAAAGTAAAAATATTTTATAATAGGATATTTAGGAAATATTCCAAAATAATTCGGTAAATTCACTTAAAAAGGAAATCGTATTAAAAAAAAAATTATGGCTCAAACCCACCTCCTCAAGGAACGCATACACTCCTCCTTTCCAATTGTGCCAAGTCGTTTTTATTGTTATCTTACCAATTCGATTTTTTTTAGTGTATAATATTTTCGAGCCAAACCCGACCCGTTTTAGGATCCGCGAGTTTTTAAGCTGGATCAAGCGAAAATATTTCTTAAAAACAGACATTTCGACGAATCGAACTGGGGACCAAGAAGCCAAATTGAAATTTTTTCCCGATTTTAGCCCTCCTAAATTTTTTTATTTGTTCATTAAAAATTTTTAAACCAATGGCAATCATTGTAAATAATATCTTTATATTGTCTTTCTCCAAATTTGTACTTCCCCATTAATAGTATTGATGTTCCGTGCCAGCAGATATTTAGATTAAATTTAAAATTTTAATTAAGTGAAAAATAGTTTTTTCTATAGTTTTATACACTGAAATTAAAATAATATAGAAGAATTCGTTTAAATACCATCAAAAGAATGTCAAATTTCAAAAATACCACACACTCCCAAAAGTTCCAAAAATACCACTCTCAAATATTCCAAAAATACCACAAAAATAAAAAGTGAATTTTAAGGGTTTAAAATTTAAATTTTTGGGTTTGGATACACTAATTAGAGTTTAGGGTTTAGTTTTGAATGGGGTGGGTAAGTGGGTTTGGTTTTGGAGGTTTAGGGTTTAAATTTAAAGCTTTAAAGCTATTTTAAATTTGTGGTATTTTTGGAACAAAAATATTTTTATGGTATTTTTGGAAAACAATTGTGGTATTTTTGGAACTTTTGGGAGTGTATAGTCTTGTTAAAAAATATCTAATTTTTTGGTATTTTTGAAAATGCCCCATCAAATATATATTTACATATTCGATATATTATATTTCGGGATGTTAATAGTGGGTAAAAACCCAACGGGTATCCATTACCCTACTTAAAATATTAAGCCCACAACATGCTCGTTATCTTTACAGAAATATAGGATACTACCCGAGCGGGTTTTATTTATTTAGGGTATCACATGCGTTTATCCTATTGGATAATGGGTACCCACAAGACCCAAAGTAAAAATAACTTATATGAAACTTCAACTCGGCAATCACTAAATCGTAAAATCGCGTTTTTCTGCCAAAACGCAAAATAACGTTTTCCCGTCAAAAACATAAAATAACGATTTTATGCCCGCCAAAAACATAAAACAACGATTTTATGCCCGCCAAAAACACAAAACAACGTTTCCTCTTCGGAAACGTAATATAGCAATTTTCCAGCGAAATCGTAAAATCGTGTTTTCCCGTCGAAAACGCAAAAACACAATTTTCCGCTGAAAACGCAAAATCACTATTTTCCGTCAAGAACGCAAAATAATGTTTTCCCGCCAAAAATTATAACAAAAAAAAACTGGTTTATAATTAGGGTATCCATGGGTTACTCTGTACCCTATAAGGTAGGTTTAGGGTTTTCCCTATTAGGGCTATACCCATTAGGGCTTTTAAAAACTGAGTATTTTTTGGGCGGGCTTAAAACGGGTTAGGGTAGAATAGGGTAAAGAAACTCATTTTTACATATCTAATTATACTTTATTAAAATACATAAAATTATTTATATTTTATCTGTTTTTTATTTTAATTAGTAGTTCGCGAACCGATCCACCAACTAAGGGAAAAACCCAGTTAAACATGCGGTCTCTGATGAGTTAGTATGTGTAACTCACTTTTTAATAGACATAAAAGTGTGTGGTCAAACCTGCCCCACAACAGTCCGGGCTAGATCTAATCCACGAGTTTAGTCCCGTTTTGACATCTCTAGTCTCATATAATTATTACAAACGAGGTTTCACGATTAATGGTTCAAAAGTTGTGTTTCAGGCTTTGCAAAGTCCTCATGGAGAGAGCAGGTACAGGTATAACTAACAACAAACAATAACGTGATTTACTATAAGATAGCTCTAACGTATAACGTTAGTGATTACTAAATAGTATAGAAGGCTTCTTTAGCTTTTAATTTGTCAATGATGTGCTCTATTTCTCAGTATTTTGTTAATTTGCAAATGTTAATAAAAATTGTGCTTAAATATGGTAACACACAAATAAACACCAGAGTCCATAAAACGGGGACTTACCCATTTAACAATAATATTAGTGAATGTAGGCCTAACTGACACCCAAAACTAGCTAGTTCAAGAATGGGAAATTTTCAACCATCTAATAATTTAGAAATCTTCCAGTTTTCGACGTGGGACAATATACATTTAATACACCATTCATACTTGGGACTAGACATGGGATTTGTGGGATTTTCAATCTACAAGTGCCTCCATGATCGGAAAATTGTAAACCTACTTAGACCGAAAAGGTAATTCAAAAATGGAAGATTGCCAGGCACTTAATTTATATATAAATTAATATAGAATTTTTTAACTTATGTAATTATTGGCAACGTAATCTCCTTCTCATTAATTCAAAACAAATGTACAATTGGGGGTTTAAATACAAGTAAATCAAGGCCTAAACCATAAGCCAAAATCAAAATCTATTCTACAATAAGATAATTTATACTTGACCATTTCACAATCACTAGTAGAACAAAAAATATATTCCCTCCGTTTCGAATTACTTGTCGTTTTAGAGTTTTGCACACAGATTAAGAAATCTTTGTTTTCCAATAAAAAAAAATATAAAAAAATCAACCAATAAAAAAAAATCCTACAATTATTCTATTGGTCAAAAAAGTCAAATTCATTTAATTTATGCATTGAAAACCTAAAACGACACATATTTTGAAACGAAAATTTTTCTCCAGAACGACAACTAATCTGAAACGGAGGGAGTATTATAATAGTCTCCCTCAAGATGGAACAAAAATATTAAGAAGATCCATCTTGCTTACCAAACTGTTGAACAAAGTTAGATACAATGGCTTGGTAAAAGGATATGCAAGCTGCAAACTAGACTTTACATGAAGCAATTTGACCAGACATGCAACAAACTTCTCAAGAAACCTATGATAATCAGTTTCAATTTGCTTTGTGCGTTCATGAAAAATAGGGTTTTGGGCAATGTGAATAGCATCAATATTGTCACAAAATAAGAGAGTAGGCTTGACTAAAGAAATATGCAATTCACGCATAAAGTTGGTGAGCCATACAAATTCATCAGTAACTAGCGACAAACTTATGTATTCAGCCTCAATAGAAGATTTGGTGACTACATGTTGCTCTTTAGACTTCCAGGAAATCAGAGAAGTGCCTACAAAAATACAATAGCCAGTAGTGGAACGTCTGGTGTCCTGGCAGGAGGTCTAGTCTGCATCTACAAATGCCTGATTTGAAGAGGAGACTGAGAAGAATAAAAGATATCTTGTCCAATGGTGCCTTTGATGTAATGTATAATCTTCAAAACAACCTGATGATGAGCCTGTCTAGAAGCAGAAGAAAATTGATTGAGTTTATTCACTACAAAAGTAATATCAGGCCTGGTTATTTGGATATACATGAAATGACCAATAATCCTTCTATAAGACTCAGCATCAACCAAATTACCACCATTATCTTTTGAAAATTTCACATGAGGATCCATAGGAATAGATGACGGCTTACAGCCAAAAAAACTTTTCTCTGCCAGTAAATCAATGGCATATTTCCTCTGAAAAATATGAAGACAAGAAGGTATACGAGCTAACTTCAGACCCAAGAAATACTTGGGATTTCCTAAGTCATGAAGCTTGAAATGAGACTGCAGTTGAGCTATAAGTGTATGAATTGTAGGTGTGTGATTGCAAGCTATGACAAAGTCATCAACATACACTAAGACACATTAGAACACACCATCAGTCAAACGCAAGAAACAAGTATGATCATAACCTGATTGAGTCAAACCCAAGTCTTTCAAAGTATAAGAAAATTTGAGAAACCACTGTCTAGATGCCTGCTTAAGACCATAAAGTGATTTTTACAATTTGCATACATCATTAAGAGGCAAATTGTCTCCCTGTCTAGAAGCATATTTTAGAGGAAGTTTTATATAGATTTCTTCATCTAAGTAACCATTTAAAAACAAAACATTGGAAATATCCAATTGATGGAGAGTTATATTATAAATGGCAGTGACTGCAAGAATTAACTTGACAGTAGTGAGTTTAACAACAAGAGAAAAAGTTTAAGTATAATCAATTCCTTCCTATTGTGTATATCCCTTGACCATGATCGTGGCTTTGTGCCTTTCAACATTACCATCATAATTGAATTTCACTTTATACACTCATTTACAACCAATAGCTGATTTATCTAATGGAAGAGACATAATAGACCAAGTATCAGTACCTTCAAGAACAAAAAGTTCAACATCCATAGCTTCACACCAAACATGTGATCTCTTTGCCTCAGCAAAGATTTTTGGTTCTTGTGTGTTATTAGTTAAAGCCAAAAAGGAAAGATAAAAAGGAGAAAGTATGTCAAAAGAGAGAAACTGTGAAAGAGGATGAGAGGTTGAGGAAGCTACTGAATAACAATAACGGAGGACTCTCTGTTGCGCTATTGGGTCATTTTTCTATGCTTCTTAGATATTCTTTAACTCTTTCCTCTCTAATGATCCTCTCAAGTCCATTCGCCAACAACAAATACCTTTGCATTTCCTCCAAAACCTCTTGAGCAATCTTGGGTCTTCTTGTAATTGGGTTGACTTCGTTCTCTTCCAAAGTCATCCCTTGAAAAGCAGAGTCGATTGACAATTCCATGAGGAAAATCGAGCACTTCTCTCTACTGGCAGAGAGAAAAACGAAAAAATAGAAATAGAGCTAGGTTTACGGCCATAAGATATTTATTAAGCAGAGGAGATGCTTTTTTTATATTAACTTTCAGATATCGAGGCGGTGAGAATTAGTTTTCGATGAAACAACCAGATTAAAGTCTCTGATTTCTAAAGAGAGTCGTAAGGGGAAAAAACCCAACCATTAAAATTTGGGTGCGTCCCGCCAACGGCATATAAGTTTTCATACACTTAATTGATTATTGATTGCATTTTATTCATAAGAAAGAGCGGAAATAATATTTGACGAGGTCAATGAAGAGAAAAGTCAAATAATGGGTCCTACCATATTGTTTGAATTTTCTTTAATTAAACACCAATCACATATTTCATGTCGTCTCTTCCAATTCGCCAATTGACAAACCAAACCTCACGTAAGTCACGGAACACGACCATTACGACTTACTACAAAAGTAACAGAAAGACTCTTCTTCTGATCTTCCAAATAAGCTTTTTCCCCAATGGTTTCCTTCTTCTTCTTTCTCTTCTCTCTCTTTATTTATGTTTCTTCCGCTACCGACACAATCACCACCAACTTTACTCTTTCCGGCGACCAAACAATCGTCTCTTCCGGCGGAATTTTCGAACTTGGTTTCAACAAAATCACTTCTTCTTCTCCAAACTTGTACATATGTATGTGGTATAAACAACTCTCTGAACCAACCATTGTCTGGGTTGCAAATCGAGACAAACCAGTCTCCGACCAAACCTCTTCACTTCTCAAAATCTCCAACGGAAACTTAGTCTTACTCGACGGCAAATCCCAAACTCCGATTTGGTCCACCGGTCTCAATTCCTCCACCTCCTCCTCTTCCTCTTCTCTGGAAGCGGTTTTACTAGACAACGGCAATCTTATTTTCAGAGACGGTGGTTCAAATTCTTCAGCCACCGTGCTTTGGCAAAGCTTTGATCATCCAGGCAACACGTGGCTTCCCGGAGTCAAAATCCGATTTGACAAACGAACTAATAAAAGCCAAAGTCTAATCTCATGGAAGAATCTTGAAGACCCATCTCCAGGTTTGTTCTCTCTCCAGCTAGACGAATCAACCGCTTACAAAATCCTTTGGAATGGTTCAAATCAGTATTGGTCAAGTGGCCCATGGAATAATCAAAGTCAACTTTTTGATTGGGTTCCTGAAATGAGACTTAATTACATTTACAATTTCAGTTTCGTATCAAACACAACAGAATCATACTTCACTTACTCAATCTACAATCAATTTAACATCTCACGTTTCGTCATGGATGTCTCTGGACAAATCAAAATGTTATCTTGGTCCGACATTAACAAACAATGGAACACTTTCTGGTCTCAACCTAGACAACAGTGTGAAGTTTATGCTTTTTGTGGATCTTTTGGGATTTGTAATGACAAGTCTCAACCTTTTTGTCAATGTGTTCAAGGGTTTAGACCTAAATCACAAAAAGATTGGGATTCTAAAGATTATTCAGCAGGTTGTGTTAGAAGGACTGAGCTCAAATGTTCTCGTGGAGAGATGAGTCAGTTTCTTCCTCTTTCAAACATTAAGATAGATGAGAATACAGAGGAATTGGCAACAACTAGTCTTAGTATTTGCGCATCGGCTTGTCAAGGGAATTGTTCTTGTAAAGCTTATGCACATGAAGAAGGCACCAACAAGTGTTTGATTTGGGGTAATGATGTTTTGAATCTTCAACAACTTGAAGATGATAATAGTGAAGGGACTACTTTTTATCTTAGACTAGCTGCTTCAGATATGCCTAAAGACTCTTCTAGTAAGAGTAGTAAAGTTATCATAATTGGCGCGGTTTTAGGGTCATTAGGAGGAATAGTATTAGTGTTGTTGGTGGTGATTTTGATCTTGAGGTATAGGAGGAGGAAGGAAATAAGAGGAGAGAAGAATGATGGTACATTGGCTGCTTTTAGTTATAGAGAACTACAGAATGCAACTAAGAATTTCTCACACAAGTTAGGAGGAGGCGGGTTTGGTTCGGTGTTTAAAGGTGTTTTACCGGATTCTAGTGATGTAGCAGTGAAGAGGCTTGAGGGTATTAGCCAAGGAGAGAAGCAGTTTAGGACAGAAGTAGTCACAATAGGAACAATCCAACATGTAAATCTAGTGAGACTTCGCGGGTTTTGCTCTGAAGGAAACAAGAAACTATTGGTTTATGATTACATGCCTAATGGTTCTTTGGATTCTCATCTCTTCATTGATCAAAACGAAGAGAAGATCGCCCTCGGATGGAAACTTAGGTACCAGATTGCGTTAGGGACAGCTAGAGGATTGGCTTATCTACATGATGAATGTAGAGATTGTATCATTCACTGTGATATCAAACCCGAAAACATCTTGTTAGAATCCCAGTTCTGTCCTAAAGTTGCTGATTTCGGGTTAGCTAAGCTCGTGGGTCGAGATTTTAGCAGGGTTTTGACTACAATGAGAGGTACAAGAGGCTATCTTGCACCAGAATGGATCTCAGGAGTTGCGATAACAGCGAAAGCCGATGTTTACAGCTACGGTATGATGCTTTTCGAGCTTGTTTCAGGAAGAAGAAACACTGAGCAATCAGAGAATGAGAAAGTCAGATTCTTTCCGAGTTTGGCAGCCACAGTGCTCACTAAAGAAGGAGACATCCGTTCATTACTTGACCCGAGGCTAGTAGATAGTCATGATGGTGAAGCCATTGTGGATATAGAAGAGCTCACAAGAGCTTGTAAAGTGGCATGTTGGTGCATACAAGATGATGAGAGTCATAGACCAGCGATGAGTCAAGTTGTACAGATTCTTGAAGGTGTATTGGAAGTGAATCAACCGCCATTTCCGAGATCGATTCAAGCTTTAGTTGATAATGATGAAGCAGTGATCTTCTTTACTGAGTCGTCATCTTCCTCAAGCCATAATTCTTCACAGAAACATAGCCATACTTCTTCTTCTTCTTCTTCCAAGAAAACAACGAACAATAACTCTTCCAGCTAGTCAATGTAAACTATTGTTTATCAATGTGTAATTTTAAAATATCTATCTACTTAGTTGTATGATTGTTGTAAGAAGGTTATAAACTTGTGTGTTCTAATAAATATGTTACAAGATTGTTATAAATATTTAAAAACTTTGATTTTTTTTTCTTTTTTGAAAACCTCACCACAAGTGTCTTTGTATTTTTTCTCATTCCCTAGTTGTGGAAGTTGTAGTTAAGTTTCTTAACTTAAATCTTTAAGGTATTTTTGGACATGAAATGAGTTTCTTGTCAGACTCATTCATGTTCTATATATTGTCTGTATTCTATGTAAAATTAACTTTTATGTTTTCTAAATTTTTTTTAATTATGAATTTAATTCCCAAGATAAACTAAATGTGTATTAATTAAACCACACAATTTCAAAGAAGAACAAAATGTACAAATCTTCATCAATGATTTAAGATAAAATCCGTTCACCAATTAATTTTCTCCTCTCTTTGGCATATATACTTTAATGGTGAAAAAGTCAACTAATCCTTTCTCGTAGTGAGGTGAACAAAAAAGAAAATCCTTGTAATGAATTATCACTTTAAATTATAGTTGTTTTTTTCTAGAGTTTTACAATGTCCACCGATTTTGGCTAAATAGGTCTAACTATTTAAAAGTCAGTGCTCGATATACCGAAACCAAAAAATGATTTTAAAACAAACTAAAACTGACATTTAAAAGTAAGCTAAACTAAAAAAAAAGAGATCCATTATTGTTAAAGACAAGACAAGCAGAAATTGAATGTCAAAGAACACTCGGCTTGACGAAACAACAAACCACCGAAGAAGAAGAAGAATTTGCTACAAGTCCTCTAGTGAGATTTGATGAAATCATTGATGTTGTCGATGCTAGAAACGTCAAAAAGGAAATTAATTTAAAATCGGGAGGAAGAATCTTGAAAATCTAACTGTTTCATCAAATATGGACCCGAATTAGGCAACAAAATCGATGACTTGAGCAAAGAGAAAAGAGACCAAATTCAGAAGCAAACCAAAAAGCTATAAAAATTGCCAAAGTAAAAGTGTAAAACTGGCAAAGTTAGGGTCCATCTGAGACCCCAAAAAAAAAAACATGAACCAGAGTAACATAACCTCACATTAAAGCTAAACACAAACTGGGATAATAAAACCCCGCCCAAGAGAGACCGTTGTGAAGAGCTTGGTGAAATCAGTGCCGGCTTAACTATTTTTGAGACCCATGGGCAAGAGTTAGAGATAGGCCTTTTAATAATAATTTTGAAAGAAAAACAAAAAATTGAGGTTTCAAAGCTTCTTTTTGTTTGGCCAAAACTTACAAAGCAATTCACAATAATAATGTCTAATAATGCTTCAAAGCTTTGTTCATGATCCAATTATGTCTATAAGCATAATAATAATATAGTATAGATCCATAAGGAATAGTAAAAAAGTTAAAACTGAAAAATAAAAAACATATACAAAAGCAATGAAAGAGGTAAATATAAAATAGATGCTACAGTAGTAATAAAAAAACAAAACTTAAATTAGTATGAGATGAAACTTTTAAACTAAGCGATAAACTTCAAGAATTTTTTTTGTTTTGTTTAAGATGTTAACGTTGAAACGATAAAAGAGAATTAGGTACTCATAAAACTCTATAAGAATTCTTTTGTAATGTGCCGTAAGAAAACAAAGACATTTAGTACTTAAAAAAACATGACAAAAAAATGGTGTGGGTTCTAATTGTCATGGGCCTAGGGCGGCGTCGTCGTAAACCATCACTGCATGAAATGTCCGATAGCAAACCCACACCAACATTTTGAGAAGCTCCAAATTTTTTGGCCAAAAAAATTGAAATAAGGAGAGTTCGCGCTAACCCTCACCTTACTAAGCCGAAAGAGATAAGTTAACACGAAAGATGACAAAAGATTAAAAAAATGGATCAGTGTTGTGTGAGCCGCTGACAACTAGTCTAATCTAAAGCTTGGATTTGTGTTGTTTTCTTGGACGGCGATGTCTAGACGAAATTATGACTTATTTATTTAACCCGGAAAAAAAACCTAGAGTTTAATAAAGGGTTTTTTATGAGAACTACCATAATCACATCAAATCTTATAGGAAATACCATAATATGAATTTCTTATGATAAATAGTACCATAAAACAAGTTTGTGTGGTAGGGAAAAGACTAAAATGTCCCCAATATATGTTCGACTAATTTGAGAGGGAGGTGAATTGTACAAGTGCAATTAATGATGATATGAAAGCCTAATTAAGGCTAAAAAACTTTTTTGTTAAAAAAGAACATTGATATTATGACAATTAATTTTCCATTAACTGTGTGTTGAGTTTCCTTCTTTGTCAATGAAAAGTAGCAAGTGAAGTGCATTGAATTATTTTATTTTTTTGCTTTTTTGGTATATATACTTTCGAACTTTGCTTGTATGTAAAGGTATTAGGTTGGGTTTCCTTAAATGGACTAAAGGGTGAAATGGACAAGAAATGTGTAGACGTAAATTTTGGATGATGGGATTTTAGTTCGGATACTGACATTTGAATGTTTGGACCATGGACGAACAATGTGTATGTTACATGAAGTGGACTTAAAATGTCTGAGATGTTGATTAGGGTGATAGTTTAAAAACGAAGGACAAATATAAGTGTGTGGACAACTATTTTTGTAGAAGTTTTTTTTTTTGTCTAGAAGCGCGTAATGGACGAGTTATATATATATATATATATATATATATATATATATATATATATATATATNATATATATATATATATATATTGTTGTTTGTGGACAAATTGTATTGGTGTGTGAAATGGACTAATGGACAAACTATGTACATAGACATTGATATATGTGAACAAAGTGTATTTGTTATAATGGACAGAAAATATGAGACACGGAAATGGACAAAGTAATTATAGACATTGTTGTGTTATATGGTGTCTAATGGTTGAATGGTTGAAGATTTGTATGATCGAAATATATGTCCACCGTTTTAACGTAAATTATCAAAAATCACTGTATATATGTCCACAGTCTGAGTATATGTCCATCGCATATATTTCCACTGTTTTAATGTAAATTGTCAACTGCATATAGAGTCTAGTGTGTTGGACATAATTGCTATACAATATAACCACTTTAATATGATATATGTCCACATTATGTATGTCCATCGTCGGCTCGAGCGTATATGTTCATCACATATATGTCCACCAATTTTTTTATTCGACTTCGTCTTCTACGTTCAAGTCTCTCACTTGCTCCTCTCCACAGTGCACTTCTCTCAAAATCTCCTCTTGCCAATCAAACAAATGTCTCTACCAAGTAAGTTACAGAGACGGATCTTTCATCGTTGATGATTTCGCTACTGACACGGTGACATGAACATGATAACGAAGGTTTAATCCATGGAACAGCCGGTTTACTCGGTTTAGGTGGTGGAGCTTTGTCGATGACAAATCAGATTAAAGCAACATTTTTTTCTTACTGCCTCGTTGATCGTGACTAGGAAAATCTTCGAGTCTTGATTTCAACTCGGTCCAACTCGACGGCCAAGACGCGAAAGCTCCACTTCTCCTTAACAGCAAGATTGACACCTTCCACCTTTACGCGCCGAGGATTTGTTGAAAATTTAGTAGTTTTTGTTACTACGTTACATTTCCCACTAGGAATAGTGGAAATATTTTTCGGTTGTTCTGATAACGGCTTTAGAGTCGGTTTTACTTGCGGGCTCTGTTGTTGAGACTGCGTGCGTCTGGTTGGGGGTTTTGGAGGGGGTTTAGTCGGTGTTTTCTTTTAATGCGTGGAGAGGACCGTTTTGAAGAGTCGGAAGACATGGGAAATTGCAGTGTGTCAGAATCTTTCCAGAACACTCCTCGAAGATATTTTAGTGTGATAGAGAGGTGGAAGCTATTAAGTGATTTTTGGATTGTGTATACTCTACACCGTACTACGTAAAAAACTCATTACTGAATAATCTTCACCGTTTTTTGTTTAGAAGATCGTTTCAAAAACCAAAATATTTTTTAAAATCAATGAATGTTAAACAAAACTTAATAAACTTATACATAAAGCCGAAAAAACGTAAGTTTAATAAAACCTAAACTTATCACAATTAAATGATGAAAGCCAAATAAGTAAAATAATAAAATTCATGAAGCAAGTCGACAATATCACGTGACAAGCTCACGAAATCAACATAATTCTACGTAACGTGCAAAGCAAGTAAAACCAAAAACATAATAATATGTGTTGCATCACACTGTGAAGAGAAAGAGAACGATTTTTCGATGTATGGAAAAACTGAAAGAGAAATGAAACATGTGTCAGTTTCTTTACAAGTTTTAACAAATAAACTTTTTCAAAATATTCATTTGTTTTATCTTTTCTAATCACTTTACATTCAGAGGGTATGAACGTAATACCTTATGATGAGACTTATGGCATTTTTCCTAACTCATGTACTTTATGGTATATCTTGTAAGGCTTGAGAATAATATGGTATTCACCATAATTTTCTCTTTAATAAGGGCATTATGGTTTGTCTTAATGTGGTGTTATAGTTTTTCTTTATTAATATTGTCAACTACTAATGTAAAATGAAACTTCCACACCGATTGTCATTACTAATCTTCAATATATTCAAAATACCAATACAATATTTATAATTTTGTAAATAATTCTAGGTACACTATCTATAGGAGAATTAGCTAAAAGAAAATTTCTCCTATATTTGTAAAATTAACCTTTTATTATACTACTCAATTTTTTAAAAGTTAGATCTCCCATAATAATTTATTAAAATTATATTCTTTTAAATTTTCATTATTTAAACAAAATGATCATTCTAAATTGGAACGATCGTTCCATTATATTGCAGAGAGTCGTTCCATAATATTGCAGAGAGTTCTTGGAACATTATGGAACGATCGTTCCAGCGTGGAAAATCGTTCCAAAATGTTTCAGAAACTATACTAAACATTATGGAACGACAGTTCCAAGCAGAATGGTTGTTCCACCTATTTGAGTTTTTTGTGATTTCTTTTTGAAGATCCGTCATATGCTCTATGAAGTTTCAGGTAAGTATAATATTATACAAGTACTCAATATTTACTTTGTGGGTTTTGTTTTGTCTACAAAGATTGAATCTTTGTATTGTCGGTATTTGAGGTGTGGTTTTGTAAATCTCTTCTTGATTCATCTATATTGACATTATGATTTTCAGTGTATATTCTTAATGGTAAATTTAAACTTTTTTATATTGAAAATGTATTAACAAAAAGAGAAACAATAACGAATTGTTCACAAGTTGACACTTTGCAAGAACTCTCCAATTGCAGAACTAATCTTTGCACCGTATACACCAGAAATGCATAAAAGATTTTTCAACTCTATAATCAAAGTTATTCTTCATGCCTTCATGGAGCATATCTCCATTTTTTTTTATCATCTTCCATGTTTTTTAAAACTTTATCTTTTATTACACAATCAACCTCTCCAATCTTTTGATCGTAGCAAACAAAAAAATTCGACATCAATTCATCATCGACACTAACTTCAACATTATAAGGATAACTTTTCAAATTATCATTCCATCTAGAGTTACTTACATCTTCTCTCAATAGTTGAGACGTGTTGTCAGCATCTTGTCCATCAATTAAACCTTATGGAGATTTATTCAAATCAAACTGTATCATGCTCAACCGATAGTTAATTCAATTCATCACGTACAACTCTTAACTGGTAAAGCTATCTGGCTCCACCTCCATAAAACTCATCCCTTGTGACTTAGGGAATAGTTCAATGTGAACATCTATAGTTATATAGTATCCCACAATCTATTGACGCGAGGTATTCCATCCCTGGATACCCTTGCCTCCCACTAACCAAAGGAATGGACATCACGTTCTCCTTTTTGAAAAATTCAATCAATGTGTAACTTGACGATCATTGGTGGGGCTTCTAAGTAATCAATCAACCATAAAGGGTAGTAACTGATTTCCAGATCGGTCGTACCCAATTTTATATTGAAGTCTTCTAAAACCATCTTTTTCATCTCTTGCAAAGAATTAGATTTCAAACAAATCATTCTACCATGTTCTTCCTTATCAATGATGAATCTCCAACGATTATTTTCAAGCAATCTCCATATGCCACACATCACATATATTTGTATAATATTTTTCTGCTAAATAACAATCAAGATTAGTTTAATTTTTAAAATATATTTCACATTCTACATGTATACTAGATATTTCAGACTACCTTTTCAAAGTAACGTAGAAAATCTATTTCATTATTATGTCTTTTCAACGTGCATGTTCAATAATTGCTATTTTATATTGCATATTTTCTCTTCTAGAAAATACATTTTATCATAAGTAGACGCAACAGAAAATATATTTAGAACACATCATATTCTAGAATATATTTTCTAGAAGAGGTTATATTCTAGAATCTATGTTCTACAACATGTCATATTCTAAAATATATTTTTTAGAATACGTCATATTTCAGAATAAATATTCTAGAATACTTCATATTCTAGGATAGATTTTTCAGAAGATGTCATATTCTAGAATATATTTTCCAGAAGACGTCGTCTTCCTAAAACACAAACCATCAAATCAAACATTAATTTCGTATTTTTCACAAAAACCACTCAGAACTAAGAGATCATCTCAGAAAACTACAAGAAAAAGAAAAAACACTCCACAATGTCGCTTATGTGATATGTAAATAAGTAAGAGGTAACTTATGTGATAAGAAGCTAACAATATCGCCTTTGAAAATCAAAACATTAACTAAACAGATATAAACAAATTTACACATATATGAACTTACCTTATATGTCAACTTTGATCATATACTACTTGATGTTTTGTTTTGTGGATTTTGATAAAGAATTCTTATGGATATGTGTTTAGAGACAAATTTAGATACGAAAGAAAAAGAAAAGAAATACAGAGAAAGAAAAGAAACGTTGTTTAAATAGTATTTAGAGAATTAAATCTAGTTAATATTTTATGGGATATGTTGTAGGAATATTATTAGATATGAATAAGACAAGGGTATATTAGGTACAAATTGAATTTTTTATAAAAAATTTAATTCCACAAACATATAAAATAAAATTTTATTAGCTAATTCTCTCATTATCTTATAGGTACTTGTGTATTAATTATTTTAGGGAGAACTAGCTAAAATGATTTTTTGTACCCTAAGTTTGTGGAATTAATCTTTTTTTAACAGAAATTCAGTTTATGCCTAATATACCATTGTCTTATCTATATCTAATAATATTCCTACATTATCACCCATAAAATATTAATTAGATTTAATTATCTAAAATTTTTTAAACAACGTTTCTTTTCTTTCTTTGTGTTTTTTTATTTTTCTTCATTTCTTTTCTTCTTCTTCCATATCGAAGTTTGTGTCTAAACACATATCTATTATAATCCTTTATCAAAATCCACAAAGAAAAATATCAAGTAGTATATGATTAAAATTGACATACAAGGTATGTTTTTAGATGTGTAAAATCGTTTATATATGTTTAGTTAATGTTTTGATCTTCAAATGTGACATTGTTAGCTTCTTATCACATAAGCTACCTCTTACTTATTTATTTATCACATAAGCGACATTGTGAAGTGTTTTTATTTTTCTTGTAGTTTCCTGAGATGATCTCTTAGATGCTAGTAATTTTTTTAAAGAAAAAACGAACTTAATGCTTGATTGGATCGATTTGTGATTTTAGGAAGAAGACGTCTTATGGAAAATCTATTATAAAAAATGACGTCTTCGGGAAAATATATTCTAGAACATGACGTCTTCTAGAATATGACATATTCTAGAAAATATATTCTCGAACATTCCGTGTTTTAGAAAATCTATATTAGAATATGACATCTTCTAAGAAATATATTCTAGAATATGAAAAATTCTAGAATATATTTTTTATTGTGTCCACTTATTCTGGAATAGATTTTCTAGAAGACCAAAAAAATACGCAGTATAGAATAGGAATTGTAGAATTTGCACGTTTGAAAGGCATAATCATGGAATAAATTTTCAACGTTACTTTGAAAAAGCAGTCTAGAATATCTAATATACATGTGATATGTTGAATATATTTTGAAAAATAAACTAATTTTAATTGTTATCTGGAAGGAAAATATGATACAAATATATATGGTGTGTGGTATATAGAGATTTCTTGACAATAATTTTTGGATATTTATCATTGATAAAAAAACGTGGTAGATTGATTGGTTTGAAATCTAATTCTACTGAGCAATAGATGAAAAGATAGTTTTATAAGACTTCAATATGAAATTGGATACGACTGATTTAGAAATCAGTTACTCTCCTTTTGGGTTAGTTGATTACTTCTCCACCAGTGATTTCACAAATGATCGTCAAGTTAGACAATGATCAAATGAGTAGGATGAAATTTGATTTGAATAAACTTCTAGAAAGTTCAATTGGTGAACAAAATGCAATAAACCTCAATTACCGAGAGAATATGTAAGTAAATCTAGATGTAATGATAATTTGGAAAGCTATCCTCTTAACATTGAAGTTGGTGTTGATGATGAGTTGATGTCTAAAATTGTTGTTTGCAAATATCAAAAGAATTGAGTGGTTGATTGTGTAAAAAAGATCAATTTTTCAAAACAAGGAAGACTTGATAAAGGCAGTGGAGATATGCGTCTTAAAGAATAAATTTCATTATAGGCTTGCAAAATCGTGTAAGCGTTTCAGGTGTATACGATGCAAAGAGCAATTCTAGAATTGGAGAGTTCGTGTAGAGTGTGAGGGTGGGCAAATGGGAATTTGGGACGAGAATTTTCGGAAATGGGAACGGGACGGGAATTTGGGAACAAAAATATGTGTCCCATTTATGTCCCATTTTAAATTTGGGACGGGAACGGGATGGGACGGGACGAAAACGGGAATTCCCAAAAATATAACAAATAAAGCAAAAAAAATTTGTTTCTACAGCACTTAGCTAATTTTCAACGACACGCTAGTAATAACCACAACAATCGACACACTTATATATGTTTAAATAGCATCAAAGTCAATTACTTTTTTTTTAAATAACATTAATTATCGTGTTTTCTTGTACAATTAGGAAAGATGAACTATTTTCCTGTCGTTTTTCTTAGAATCACAAAAATTAGGTTATAGATTGTAATTTTAGTTAATAGTTAAACTATGAACATTAAAAAATAAATAATAAATTAGTATATTTATATCATATATATGTAAATTATAATTATAATATATATATATATAATTTTGTATATATGTCCCAAATGGGACGTCGGGAATTCCCGTTCCCGTTCTGTCCCGTCCCGTTCCTATTCAAGAAATGAAAAGATGTCCCATATGGGAATATATATTTTAATGGGACGGGAATTTTGGAACGGGTTCGGAACGGAACGAGATGGTACGGAACGAAACGGGAATTGTGCCCACTGTGGGCACACTAATTGACTCGGATCCATTAGTGGGCTCGGGTCGGATGATACA
>OVBE01005684.1:0-21232 GCA_900406425.1 Iberis pinnata
CTAAATCTAATAAAGAAGAGTTATTTCTTTATTTATAAGTCTTATATTCCAACAATACGCGAACTAACTAGCAAAAGGGACCGCACGCACCCTTCGTCTTCTAGTTCACGAGACAGTTCCTGAACTATAATATACCGTAGTAGGTAGAAGAGGGAAATACTTATCTTCTATGAGATCAAGAAATAATCCCAAGACAAGAGCATCACGAGTAATAGTCCGATAAGTAGAGAAGAAGCATATAAAGCACGAAAAAACACAGAAAATGAGTATGAAGTGGCAGATCGAGAGATGGAAGTAACATGCAACTAGTATTAAAGAGTGACCAAACACGATCGGAGATGTGGAGGTGGAAATCTCACAAAGCAAAATTGAAAGCACACTGAAACGAAGCTTGAACTCTAGTAGTGGACTGGATGATACATGGCGGAGCTTGAATAGCACTTAACAATGGTGAGAATCACACTTAAATCTTGATTAATTAGACATGCGTGATCGGAAGCAATGCGTATTCACTCATAATGAAGATGAATCACCAGATACTTCTCAACAATCTAAGGATCTAATCGCACATGGCGAAGCTTGACTCTCACTTGGCGAAGATGAGAATCAATTCGTATGTTTGGGTTTTATATATTTTTTGGTTCTTCTAAGACATGATTTTCTTCTCCCTTCATAAAAATTCCGAGAGCTTTAAATGGGCTTGATGTTCCTTAGCTTAAAAAGCTAGCTAGGTTGCAAAAACGCTTCATTATGTTATTTCTTTACATGTATATATGTATAGCTCTTCTGACTTTGTATAATAATTTTTATAGTAATCGAAACTTATGTTGCTAAAATAAAACCATTAGTACTACAAAACCCTACACACACAGGGTTCTTCAGAGAGTTAAAAAAACATATAGATGGAGAAACCCAAGCCAAATGAAAACAAAAAACCCCAAAACAGTTGAAATCAATAAAAATACCACCAATCCATAATCATATATTTCAAGTCTACTTAAGTAACCCTAATTAATTAATTAAAGACTATATCCCATTGAACATCTATTGACCATCTTGCTAGTCCTTTGCCTCTTAGTACTCCCTGAAGATGATTTTTTCGAGTTATTATAATTATCACTATCATTTTCATTATCATTATTATTAACACACTTCTCTATCACTTTCTTCAACTCTTCCTCTATAGAATTCACACGATTATATCTCATTTTTTCTTCAATATCCTCCTCTACATCATAACCATTGAAGTTTCTACGATATTGATCATCATCTTCTAGGCTCAAGAACAAGACGTTCTTGACTCGACCACCTATGGTTGCGATCTCAGCTTTGAGAGTACGTAGATGAAGAGACTTTAAGGCATTGATGACGTCATGCATGAGGTCAGTTCTGTCTTCGCAGCAAAAAGAAGCTCTTATCACCATGTTTCCTTCTTCGTCATTGTAAGATGAATCAATTGTCAGATCATCGGACTCTGTTGGCACTTGACACGTGTCGTTGATTGGTGAAGTTTGTCGTTTTAACTCCTTCATGTGTTGGATCACTTCTGCTAGCAACGAAGCTTTGTCCGTCTATATATATTTAAAAATTACATTATATATTTATTCCTTTTCTTCATCATTTATAATTATTATAAAATACCACATCTATCAACAATATTTACATACCAGAAATATCGCTTATTGAACTTATGTTTTATATTAAAAACGGGAAAATATAGCTACTAAACAGATAAATATGAAAGTATTAATTAAGTCATATTTTTAGTTGACTTATCTTGACTATTTTATACTCAAACTTTTTGACTCATTGCTGCACCATCCAAACTAAAACCATATAACTTTTTTTATTTATGCATATGAAATTAAAATCATCAATTGGATTCAATTACCAAAACTTAAAAATCAAACGGTAAACAAAAATAAAAAAGAGAAATTTTATGAAGTATCATAAAAAACTAATTATTGGATAAATATATCATACACGCCTAAATATTTCAAAAATATTACTAAATTTTTTTTTTCAAAAAAAGCACAAACATAAAATTGAATTTTAATGATTTAGAATTATTTTTATTTTTTTTGATTCATTAATTGGAATTCAAGGTTTAATTTTGAAAAAAATATGGTTTATAATTTTTGGAGGTTTAGATTTTAAATTTAAAGTTTTAAAGATATATTTATATTATTTTTGAAAACAAAATCTTTTTATAGTATTTTTTGAATAAATTTATGAGTAGTATGTTTGTAACATACTATTTTTTTAATGGTATCTTTGAGAATATCCAAATTAAAAGTACCAAATATGATCTTTAAAATAACAAAGATTGTTTTGATGTTTTAATTACTTGTGAGAAATGAATAATTAGTAGCTGTGAGTGTTCAACTTACTTTAGTTGTGTTTGGTAAAATGCTACGCAACTTAGCAAGATGAGTGTTGATTCTCTCTCGTCTTCTTTTCTCAGCTTCACTATGACTCTTTGAAGCAGCCAAAGCCTTAGCATCCATAACCTGTTGTGCACTTATTTTCCCCATGATCTCACCATCAAGCCCATAAGATGAGCCACGACGCATGATGGGTCCAAGAGCTTCTGATAAAATCCTTAAATTGTCCTGATTCATCATGGAAGGAGGAGGAGAGACAAGACCATCGGTATAGTTAAAAGAAGAAGAAGCTCTTCTGTTGAGGAAGTGGACCGGGTCAGGATAACGGGTCGGGTTATATGGTAAATGGGTCGAGTCAAAAGAAGGTAGAGTTGAAAAAGGAAGGATTTGTGGATGGTGATGATGAAGAACAAATTGGTCTTGATAGTCTTGTAAGTTGTGATATGTTTGAAGACAATCTTCTTCCTTCATTGCATACATTTTTTTGGAAATAAAACAAAGAAAGGAGACAGATAACTGGAGAAAAGAGAGACGCTAGTAAATACTCCAATTTGATAATGCGCGCACATATATATATAGTGCTATAATATGTGTCCTTCTTATATTTGTATAAGAAAAAAAAAGATTATATAATATTTAGTAAAGTTTTTTTTTCACCCGTTTGGACAATCAAACCGCCATCATCGCTGATAAACACACATTGAGAGCAAATCTTGTTTTGTGAAATATATGCGTTTATTGTGTAAATAATTTCGCTAATATATTGTGATTCCACAAGCTTTTTTTTAATATAACCAAGAGAAGTTGGGTCCTTCGATCTTAATTTCTCTTTAGGTCCAGAGTCGGTTTTAGGTATAGACAAATGAAACATTCTCCTAGAGCCTCTATATTTTACTAGTCTGTTCCTAAATATTATAGGTCTCCAAAACGTAAAATTCTATATATATGACTCTAAAATTGATGGCCCAAAAAACAAATAAATGAAATATTAGTTTTAAATTTTGTTTTAAGCCTCCAAAATTTCAGGACCGGTCCTGCTTATATTTGGGATCAGTCTTTGCTAATACCGGATGACATAGGATAAAACATCCCTCTTACTGGAAATTGAACTAGAGACATCATAAAACCAAGTCTTAAGATTGAATCACTAACCCAACGCACCGTTGCTAAATTCCACAAGTTTGTAGCATAGATGTAAAATAATCACAATCAATAGTGATTATTTTGTGAGTACAACAATGTGAATTAAGTAGTTGCAAAAATAATAATAAAATCTTACGATTACGTTAATCACAATTTGCAAAATGTGAATTATCAAAAACACAAAACACAAAACATCTGTTTTTATAGCATGCTAACACTACATTATTGTATATACTGGAAGAATTCTGCCTTTTCTGAAATTTGTTAATTAATTTTCCATTATCTTATATCAATTGTATTTTTTGTTTGATAAACCACTATTTTTATTTTGTATATTTATCATGAATATTTAACAAGTAAAACGAATCTGCAAGTGCTACACAACTTCTTTACTTTTCTCTTACGACTTCGAAATGGGGAGCTGTCATAGTCTTGTGGATATCTCTGATGGATTTAGCTTCCTCTCAACATTATTTTTTCATACGTTTTAAGACTTCCGGAATTATTGATCCATAATTTTTCCAATGCTTAATTTCAGTTATTAATAATATTTGTTTAAAACGTCAATCACTCTTACAAAAAAATTTTTGAACTAATGATCTATGAACATTATTCTCTTTATTATTTTGTTTTTCTAAGAATATTTTTTAAATTTTCTTGGAAGTATATACTTTTCGTTGACAAAAAAAATTGTATACATATACTTTTCATACTTGTTAATAGAAATAATTGTGTCTCCATTTCCCACTTGACATAATCGTGCTAAGTGCTAACTATATCAGATCATGTTAATACGATCATTGATTATATAAACTCGTTAAGTATCATAAAATTTTAATCAGTAACTTCACAAGTGATTTTAAAGACAAACATATAGTTGAAAATGAGTTCATTTCAATCTATTCTAGTAGTTAGAAATTATAATGGTCAAAGAGAGAATCGTGTTTAATTATAAGGGCATCTCCATAAAAGACCTGGTTTGAGGTTCTTTTACATTTTTATCTTTTTATTATACTCATAAATAATACCTAAAATTTTTTTACTAATCATATTAATACCAATATATTTATGTTTCTCACTCCATTAATTTTTACATATCATATTTAATACATATAACATAAAAGTATAACATTAATATAAAATAAATATCACATACCATTAAAAAATATTTAACAAAATAAAATATAACATAAATACAATTTAACACAAAATAAATAATATAAAAATGACACAATACATAAATATTACACCAATTTAAATATTACAACATACTATTATAAGAGCGTTATGGACATAATTATGATGAATGATTTTTTTAGTAATAATTTATGTATTTGTATATGATAATATAGTGTTTTAATAATAATTAATATATATAATAATTATTGGATGTATACGTAATATTATTTATAAATTTTATGATTTTAAATAATTGTGATCAAAACTAGAAACTATATTGCAAAATACAAATTTTGAAACATTAAATTTGAAGTTTTATGTTTAGAGAGAAATATAGCGTACCTCAAATTTAAAGGTTTCTGGAGACGTCTTAATACCAAAAAACATCTCCGAGTAAGGGTGGGCCAAAAAACTGGAATCGAAGAACCGGAACCGAAGAACCGAGAAAAATGATCTCGGTTCCAGTTCCGGTTCCATCCAAAAATACCTGATGCTTCCTGAGATGAAGAACCATAGATATCGGGTAGGAACCGGAATCGAACCAAGAATCCATGAGTAGAACCGAATATCCGAAATATATATATACTTATTATATATTTAAGATATTTTAGTTTTTCTTACGACAATTTTTATTTTTATTCGGGTTCTTTGTATATTTGAATACTTACAGGTAATTTAGTCTTAAATCTTTTCTGGTAATTTTTGTGTTTTCGGGTATTTTTTGGTATTTCGGGTTTGGAAATACTCGGAACCGACTTAGAACCAAAAGTTTTGGGTATCTTTTGGTATTTCCGTTCTGGAAATACTCGGAACCGATTTAGAACTGAAAATTTTGAGTATTTTTGGTATTTCGGGTCTGAAATACCCGGAATCGATTTGGAACCAAAAATTGGGGGTATTTTCTGGTTCCTTTAACTTAGAACCGAACCGACCCGGAACCGACAATAACCGAACCGAATATTTGAAAAATAACTATTTGATATTAACATTTAAGAACCAAAGAACCGAAACCGAACCGAATACCCGAAAGCCCAGTACTATCTCCAAAGCTAATCATGATAGTAAATACCACGACTACTAAAATGAGAATTGATTAAAGTAGATATACACAATTGGACATGCATTAAAAAAAGGGAAGAGACCATGATTATTGTTTTTCATCAGGCTCTGAAACAATACGTTAAAAGAATTTCATTTGGCTGCTTAATGTTTTTTCCAAATTAATAAAATAGAAATACAAACACTGACCACAGGACACACGGATTGTCGACCGACCAGAGACCAAAAAGACTTTTACTTTTTAATGATTAATAATCCCACTCTTTCTTATAGCCAAACCCACTTTCTTTTTTTAAATCTAATCTAATTAAGATTTTCTATGTTTTAGATTTGTCTTAAGTGCACTGAAGAGATTCTCTTTTTATTATTCGATATACTACTATATACCCAGCGAAATCTTTTTATTGTGATCATAAATGTATCTTCACTATATTAGTTTATTTGATTCAAATGTTGGTTACAAAATTTGGCTAGAACTATAATCTTCTCTTGATCTGAAATAACATGGCATTAAGCATTCTTTTCACCAAAAAAAATATTAGAAAAATCATGAAATCAAATTTTGAATTTAAATCATTTTTGCAATTTTTCTTTTAGTCTTATTTTATTTTTCTCTAAAAAAATATGAGCAGGCCCGAATAGTTGATTTTTCAATCCAAAAAGATTACATTATCCATGATCCACTCCGTTTTTATCGAATAGTTGATTTTGCAATATACTTCAATCTAAAATTTATGAATATTCGAATTGCTTGAATATCTAAAAAAATTACTAATATATGCAGATATCCGTTTTGATCCGTTCTTTGAATATTTTTCACATACTTCTAAAATTTTAACACGTTGTAGGTTAGTGGCTCTTTAGTCCTAGAAGTTGATTATGACATCTTGTGTTCCAACACCTCAATTACTATTTGTAAATAATTCTTCTTGTAGACAAAAAAATAAAAAAAAAATAAAAACAGACTACAAAATAGGATAAGGTATGAAGCTAGAGTTTTGGGGGTGGTGGTGGTGGTGCAGAGTGAAGCCCACACGACGTTCAACATTCTTTTGTGTCTTCTTCTTTTTCTTTCTCCAAGAATTACAAATCATTTTGTCTTTGAATTTACTCATCTTCTTGTTGTTTTCCAATAATACTTCTATTTCATCAGTACTTGATTGATTTATGTATATGATTCTTTTCTGTTTTTACATGTTGAAACTTGTAACAAACCTCGCTATTATTCTTCTCCCAACAACTTTTTTACTTAATGAAAAGACATTTTCTTCCTTTTTTTACTTTTCTTCAAAAAGTGACACTTTTAACATTGATTTTATAATCTCAAATTTGTTTTATTACGGAAAGAATGAATAGTATATTAACATTAAGTATATTGTTAGAATTTGCAATAGTTTTTTTTTTTTTTTTTTTTTTTTTTTTTTTGGNTTGTTGGCTCTAGTTTACTTAGACATCTCCAATGGTTAACTTTATTTTTTGCTTTAAAAATGCATTTTCTTCAAAATGAAGCAAAAATGAAGCAACATTCTCTCCAATGGTTTGATTCATTTTTTTTTAATATTATCAAAATATTCTATTTTTATTTACTACTAATTGGTATTTACACCTTTTGGTGTTTGTTAGTTTACTAATTTTTCCCAATCTTTTTATTTGGCAATAGTTCAAGAAAATCTTGATTGAACAAAAATTATACATTAACATTGAAATAAGATTATAGTACACAACATAGTAGATAAAAACAAAAAAATAATACACTAGACATATATTTTTCCCACAAATGATCAATTAATGTATTCCGGAAGTGAGAAATGGGCTTCTTTATCTTTGATTTTTCTCACAAATGATCAATTAACAATCTCGGTGGATCTGCATCTAAACGACCAATTGGAGTGAAAAAATCCAAACTAAAAAGAAAAAAATGAAGATCAAACGGCGTGCTTGTTATCAACACTTTAGAAGAAGGTAATAAACAACTTTTGGAGCAGTTAAAGAACACAAATGCACAAAGACAACATCATTTAGAGATTCAAAGTAAGAATTATGCTTTGAAAAAGCTAAAAGAAGAAAACAAAATCTTGTTTCATGATGTGAACTCCATACAAAACCCTAATATTCGTGCATATATTCAAGCTGAACAAACACGAATTATACTAGAAAGGGGTGCACATCAACAAACTCAAGAATCTCCTCAAACATCAAATCCATTAAAAAAATATTTTAAAGATTTAAGTGGGTCCGGAAGTGGTTTACCGGATTTCCAATTGTTAATTTATGATATATTACGTTTATTTTTGTTTAATTTTTATATTAATTATGTATTTTGAATTTTACTTTTGTTATGTATTTGTAATTTATATTTTATTTTTCTATTTAATATACATTTTTATTATATTTAATGTTTAAAAGAAAGTAAATAACTTCATAACATAAAATTGGATAATATCAATATACATATGTTGTTTAGGAATGAATTAATAATAAAGTTAAAGTAGAGTACCAATTTACAATTAAAAGACTTCATCTTCAAAAAATGAAGCAAAAAATAAAACACCATTGGAGTGAATTTTGCTTTAAAATAAAGCAAAAAGTGCAAAATGAAGCACCATTGGAGATGGTCTTATGTGGATATCAATGTCAAGAAGTGCTTCAATAGTTTTTAATAATATAGTTTTGTGTATCTGGTGACAAAAAAAAATTGTTGGTTGAGTATGAAGAAAATAAATTATAGAGAGAAAGTTTGGGAACTTGATATTTTATGTCCAGTCCATAAAGTTTGGATATTGTTAAAATGTTATGTGAATTCCATAACATTTTGGCTTAAGTTAGTGGTATATTTTTTTATTTTAAAGAACTTGATCAAGTTTGAAATGTTTTTATACATTTTTTTGAAGAGTAACGCAAAGCTCTTTGGAGATTTCACAATAAGAATAAGCTTCAAAGATTGATGTTTCTCGGGAGTTTTTGATGATTGCAAAAACAATTTAGTCCTCTTGAAACCATATGTTATGGTCCACCATGACCGCTTCATTACCATCATTACAGACATCCACAATTGAAGCTTCATTCTTCAAGATCTGACTCCAAATACCATGGCTGCATAAGGTTGGTGTTTCAAGAGCATAACAAGTAGGTAGCCCCCGTTAGAGTCACCAGAAAAACCATTGTTCTTAGATTCTCCATGGTCAATGATAATAAGATTTTTATCGCGGTTTCTACCTACTTCAATTCCTATGTACTATCATAATCATTGTAGTATATACGGTTATCAATCCAAATTAGGACAATTAACACACTAGAACCTATGAGAATTTTATTTAGTCTGAGCTAAAATAGATGATTGGTTTAAAGCTAACAACCTAAATAATATAAAGCATAAAAGAGACAAAAGTCAACAGAAAAATGTCAAAATAGCAAAAGTCAACAGTAATAAGAAAAATGAACTCAAAAATAAGAATGTAAATCAAGATAAAATACTAAGAAAACGGGCAAAGGTACTTGATTCAAGTGATCAAATGACATTCTATGATGTTATTATTCACTTTCTAGTGCTAATCATTGGCCTTGAATCCCCATAATTAGACCAATCTACTCTCGTGACAATAATCTCTCTCTTAATCATGCAACTAAAAACAATCTCCTGGATAATTACACAGTCAGAGGCAATAAGATCTAATTCATCATAAACCACTAAACTAGCTAAAAACAATCTCTTCGATAGCGTAATTTAGCAAACAATAGTTGGTTCAGGAATTTCATCGAAGACCTTTCAGACACAATTCACCTAGAGTCTAAATTTGATTAATCAAGTCAAACCTAGCATTAAGCACACCTATTTTTTGAAAATTTTAGCTAATGAACTCGCAAACATCATATTCAAACCTTTGATCGCCCTAATCCCTAACCCATTCATTTAGAGATGAACTACTCACTAATCATAGACGAAACACAAGTTTCAATGATGAAAATGTGTTGAATCATGATTAGAAACATAAAATAGAAGAAGATTCACAATCAAAACAAATATTCAAAATATTTACAAAGTTCTAAGAGAAGATAAAAGAAAGAAAACTCAAAGATAAAATCAGGTTTAGAAACCTTAGATAGTATCCTAAAAATGGTATTAGGTTAACCAAATTGAAAAACGGGTTAAAACTTGAAAAAGTGTTGAAATTTTTGACTTTTTGGCTGGGATCGGTTTGCCAAACTGATCATTTCCCCCCATAATTTTCATCTTCTTAAGATTGGTTTTTGCGAACCGATATGAGCTTCGGGGTCTATAGCTCTCTCATGATTAAAGCTATGATGTCATGCGATATCTCTTTAGAAAGCTGACTCAAAGAGATACAACTTTAATGAAAGCGCCTTCTCCTAATTCTTAATGGAATCTGGTGTAAAAGATGCATCTTTGGGGTGGACGGTTCAAAGCTTCGAATCTAGCGGATCACAACTTTGCCGGTTCATATCTTGCAATTCCCTTGGGCGTTTAAGGTGATTTTTGGCTTTTTGGAAAGATTGAATGCATGGCTACAATATTATTCAAGATGCCATGATGAAATTTCCATTTTAAAATCCCCAAATTGCTTGATATTTAGTGCTTGTTGTTTTGATCCATATTAAGAACCCTTTTTGGCTCTTTTGCATCCAATTGATCTCTATTTTGAATAGATTCACCCTCAACAATTGAAACATGAAATTATATGCAAATGCAACCTATACATGCCTAAATTCAAGTGAATATACCTAAATGAATATGTAACAAGAGCTAAAATCCATTAAAAACAAAATATATCTACTCCCCCAAACTTATCATTTGCTTGTCCTCAAGCAAGGCACATAGATAAGTGAGAAAGAGAGGTTTGAAAATGGGAACTCATAACCAAAACTTGAATGTAATGTTTCAAGTGTATCATCCTAAAGACTAGTAAATTGATGCATGGATCACAATTATACAATTTAGTTCTACATATTCATCATAAGAACCAACTTTTAGCAATCAAAGTGAAGTATCTTCAAACCATCATATTCACTAATCCCTACATTCATTACCATTTAAGTGGGGTCTCCCTTATGGAAGAGAAATCTAATCCATTTGGTTCGGTTTTAAAGCATTTTAGATGTTTGGAGTAGTTTCTCATATTTAAGTGGTTCTCTCAGAAGAGTAATTCAAAACATTAGGCAAAATCAAGGTAGAGTCAAACAATTGATGCATACAAGGCTTTCACCTCATCTAATACTCTACCTAAATTCCTTTTATATTCCTATTATATCCCATGGTTCACATTCTTTTTCACTTAGAACCCAAACCACCAACTCTTCATTCTTTTTCACTTAGAACCAAAACCACCAACTCTTCATTTCTTTTCAAACTCTTTTTACCCAAAACATTACTCTTTTTCTTTTGATTACCAAACTACTAGCAGCATTCTTGTTTCTTTTATTTCCTAAAAATTTAGCACTTAGTCTTCCTTTTCCCTTTTAGACATAGATTTTTCTTCTTTTTGATCTTATTAACTATCAAGGGAGGATTAGACATTTTCTCATTCTTTTCTTTTTCAAACCATTTGGCATCTTTGATACTCCTAGAGTTTCTTTTACTTAGGCTTGTTTCAATGCTCTTTTTCAACACTACTACACATTTTCATGTGATTTCCCTCCTCCCAAACTTATACCCTATTCTAAACATTCCCCCACCTAAGCATGTTAACCTTAAAACGAAGCTAACTCTAAGAGGTTATTTCCTTGTCGTTTGACTTCTATTACACGGGTTTTTTCCCATGTATGCATTTTCCAAAAAAGGCCTCACAATAAAGAACAATAGGGAATTTTAAAGAAAGGTTTTGGGTGATCAAAAGTGTGGTAACCATCCTTAAGATGAGGATGGCCAGTTGGATTAACAAAAGTGATAGAAATCAGACAAAGATAATCCAAATATCAAGTGTTTTACCATCGTTAAGCATTTCAAATCCATAAACAAGAGAATTAGATTCATTTCAATCCAAATATTCATGGGATTGGTTTCAATTTAATCAAGATACAAGGTAATCCAATCATTGCTCCCTATGCAAAATGCAACTTAGAATGAAACTAAATACAATCTTTTTGAAGATTTTTGAACAGTTTTTTATTTTATGGATTTTTATAAACCTTAACTATTTACAATGCAAATGCATGATAAGACCAAAAATCGAAACTGAGTTAGATATGGTTCCTCTCCCAAACTTAAGTCTTATAGTCCCTTGTGTCAAAAATAATTTAGAGAAAGAACTGAAAATAAAAGAAATACAAAACTAAGATGCAAGTATGTGTACAAGGTGTCGATGTGGTACCTTAATAATAGCGGGTTATGGATCAACTTTAAGATTCTTCCTTGCAATTATTTTTCCTTTTTCAGCCCTACATGCCTTGAAGCTCGGTTTTGTCAAACCCGACACGTGGAACCGGCATATACCTTGAGCCTTGTGCTTACCATAAAACCTGCAAAAATTCAACACTCAAACTATCCCAAAAGTCAACATACCCAAAATCATACCAAAACAAATTTAAAAACTAAAGGAAAGACTTAAATTTAAAGGATATGTACAAAGGATAGACATGAGATTCCCTCCCAAGTGGGCTTGTTTCATGTCTTTAACTTGACTTTGGGACACAACTTTCTAATCATAAGAATTAAAAGGTTGAGCCAATGCACCTTTAGCCCTTCTCTTATTAGTGCAATAGATAATGTACACAAAGAAAGAAGATATTGCCCTTAACAAAAAGGCACAAATCAGGACAAAAGAGTGCATGATAAAGGTGGCATGTGTCATGAATTGTTCTTTGATTACTTGATGCTCACGAGGTTCAAATGCATTAGACGGAAAGATAAAGGTAACTTTATGTTTAAATGAGTTCAACAAAAAGTAGTCAACTTCATCTCCATTAATCATGTAGAACACATCATTATCACTTCTAAAATCCATCTCATCCTTAGGAATATTTAAATCATTCAAGATATTATCTATGTCAAGCACATCTCCTAGAAAAGATTGTTCAAGAAGTAGATTAAACTCCTTAGGCATTGAAAACTGTAATTTGATATTATGAATGTCATAACATACTTCATCATAATCCCTTTTAAGGTTTCCAAGCCTCGAGCTAGCATCTCATGAGCATATATCAATCGAGAACATAAATCAAGAGCATATAGCCAAGCATAGTAATCCATTGCCATCACTTTATCCCAAGAAAATTCAAAGTTCTAATGGTTAATCAAATTCCTGAATTGGCAATGACACCAAATTAATAGTAATATTTTTATCGTGATCTATCTACTTTAATTTCTATGTACTATCATTTTCACTGTAGCATATATGGTTATCAATCCAAATCAAAACAATTAACACACTAGAACCTATGATAATTTTATTTAGTGTAAGCTAAAAAGATGATTAGTTTAAAGCTAACAACCTAAATAGTATAAAGCATAAAAGAGACAAAGTTCAACTGAAAATGAGAATATAAATCAAAATAAATGAGAATGATGTTCTATGATGTTAATACTCACAATCCAGTGCTAATATTTGGTCTAGAATTCCCTTAATTAGACTAATCTACTCTCATGACACCAATCTATGTCTCTCTTAATCATGCAACTAAAAACAATCTTTTGGATAATTACACAACCGAGAGGCAATAAGATCTAATTCATGATAAACCACTAAGCTAACTAAAAACAATCTCTTGGATAGTGTCATTTAGCAAACAATAGTTGTTTCATGGATTTCATCGAACACCTTTCGGGCACAATTCATCATATGATATAGACTTGAGTGATCAAGTCAAACATAACATTAAGCATACCTATTAAATGAAGGTCTAAGTTATACAACTCATAAACATCATATTCAATCATTTAATCACCCTAATCTACCTAAGTAATTTGCATAGGAATGAACTACTCACTAATCCTATATAAAACACAAATTCTAATGATGAAAATATGTTGAATCATGATTATAAACATAGAGTAGAAAAAGATTCACAATCAAAACAAAGACCAAACTTCAAAATAAGCAAAAATTCAAAATATTTACAAAGTTCTAAGAGAAGATAAAAGAAAGAAAACTAAAAGATAAGATAAAAGCATAAGATCTAATTAGGCTTAGAAACCTTATATAGTATTCTAAAAATGGTATTGGGTTAACCCAAAATAATTGGGTCAACCCAATTGAAAATGGGTTTAAACTCAAAAAGGAAGTCAAAATGTTGACTTTTTGGACTGGGATCGGTTTAGCCTGACTTATCCACAAACCGATCTTGGTCCCAAGAATTTCCACTAAATCGATATGAGCTTTCTGTTCCGAATGCTGTTAGACACCCTTCAGTTCATGGTCCATAACTCTCTCATCCTTGAAGCTATGGTGTCATGAAATAATTCTTTGGAAAGCTGACTCAAGGGGATACAAATTTGGTGAAAGAATATTATCCTAATTCGGAATGGAAGCTGGTGTAAAAGATGCATCTTTGAGGTGGACGGTTTGGAGCTTCGAGTCTAGCGGATCACAACTTTGCCGGTTCATATCTTGCAATTCCCTGGGGAGTTTTAGGTGATTTTTGGCTTGTTGGAAATATTGAATGCATGGCTACTATATTCTTCAAGATTCCATGATGAAATTTCCATTGTAAAATTCTCAAATCATTTGATCTGTAAGGCTTATTGTTTTGATCCATATTAAGTTTCCTTTTTGTCTTTTTTTTGCATCCAATTGATCTCTCTTTTGATTTTATTCACCTTCAACACCTGAAATATGAAATGATATGCAAATGTAACATCTATATGCCTAAATTCAAGTAAATCTACTTAAAATGAATGTGAAACAATAGTAAAAATGCATCAAAAACACAATACATCGAAAGTTGCGAGGGGAGCCTGCCGGCCTTGGAAGTTGTCGGCGACTCTGGAGGTCCTGGAGCAAGTGATTGTGGCTCAGCGGAGATCGCGGCAGAGCTTTTCCTTCTCGCTGACTAAAAAAACCCAGAGATAGTTTCGTTTAGAGAGAGAGGAAAGAGGTTAAAAGTGTTTTTAATGTTAATAGTTAAGGGATGAGAAACAAACAACATATTACTTGTTTTAAAAAGCATTAAAATTTAGAAAATAATGTTGAAGTGAGTTAAGAAGAGATAAATAAACACCACAACTATTTATTTTAATATGTGTGAAAACTCTATAAAATCAAGTAACTATGAAACAGAAGGCGTACCATATTAACTAGTTGAAAACATAAGCTTTTTGAATATAAACTAATTAGAACAAAACAGTCAAATAATATGATTTTTTTCTTATAATAGTGTAAATATCAATTACTTTTTAATAAGAAAAAATTCGAGAACATCAATTATTTTATAGAGAGGTAGTACTTTGATTTGATAATAATAATATACGTATCACCTAAATGGACCAGAGATTAAAGATACAAGAAAAATAACAAATAAACGAAACAATTATGCACATTATACAAGAGACCATATCCTTCAGCGAGTATGTGTTTAAATAAAATGTCATAATCTTTGGGTGAAGAATTATGAAGAAATATAACTGTTGGAAGAAACCTATAATCATTAACTTAAAAATAAAGTCAGTGCTCATTTTCAAAAGACCTTTGAAAAAGCTAAAATCATTTGCATCTTGACAAGCATGGCTCATTTAAAACCCCAAATTCGGTTAGTTACTTTGGCTTTGATTAGTGTGAAAACTTTTTTGAGTAATAAACAAAATTTTTGCAAAGTTGAATGAAAATTCCATAGTAGTAAAATTGTAGGGGAAAGATGATGAAAGTGTAATAATGAACTCATACAAAACTAGAAGAACTGTAATTGGTTATCAATATGATTCAGATTCATGCTTTATGTTTTTTTCCGTTACTCTATAAAATATACTGGTAAAAATACAATTTTATATCCATATTTTTTAAATTAATTTCGAACAGTTATACCGTTCAACTAAAAAGATGAAGATGTAAATGTACAAAACCTAGGATGTATAGTAGTTTAATATATACATTTAAACTCTTCTTTATGATTATCAATAATACAATATTAATAATCTTATATGGTATCAGAGCTATACTAAATATTTAAGATCTAAAACAAAATTTTTCTACTATTTTTTCCAGCCATTAACGCTTCTTTATGTCTTATGCCTCTGATAATATTGCACCACTAATGGTCACAAATACTATAATAACACATTCTCAAATTCTTCTCAATGTCAATATGTCTAATGTAGGCAAATTGACATCCACCAAATACTTAATATGGAGTCTCCAAGACCATGCTCTTCGACTCTTCGAGATGGTTATGATCTTATTGGCCATCTAGATGGATCTACATCATCATCGCCTCATGCAGGTAATCTTGCTAATTCAACTACAACGAATCCATACTATATTCTCTAGAAACGTCAAGACAAACTAATCTACAATGCTATTTCTACATCGATTTAGCCCTTACTATTGAATGCTAGTGCGTCTAGTTACCTCTAGGAAATACTTGCGTCTACCTAAGTTAAGCCAAGTCGTGACCATATCAAACAAATTTAGTCTCAAATCATAAACTGGAAGAAGGGCAAGAATATCACTCTATGATGATTATTATTTCATTCCAGAGGTCTTGGCGACACCAATACCCCCGAGCCAAATAGTCGGGCCAAGCCAAACTTTATTCGACCAAATCACTACCTTCTCCATTGAATATACGAACACCTTTTGGTGTATTCCCCACTTATAATATATTCAAGAATCTGAATTATCTACTCTTCCATGAGGTGAAAAAGAATGAGATCTCACAAAGCTTTCCTTGGATTTCTTGTATATCTAGAAAGCTTATAGCGAATTGTTGTTCTAAACATTGTGCACAAGAAATGCTTGAAGTGGTACTAGGTTAATGAATCCCACTCGAGAGTTAATCAAATTGTATCAACCATAGCGACACTCGATAAGTCAACAGAGTTTTGGGAAAATGAAAGAGTAAAACGATCTTGGAACAAACAAAACTTCTTAACTTTTCAAATCTTATTGAGACAAACACAATACAGTTTAATGATTCTTTTACACTGAATTTGTTTCTCTCAATCTCACTCACTAACTCTCGGTTTGTTCACACAAACAGACACTCTTACACAATCTCACAGCACTACAACCCTCAAAAATTTTCACGGCTCAAAAGAACTAACTTTTTCTTCTTCTTCGCCTTCAATATAAAGTCGATCTCAACCCTAGTTAAGCTCTCCTCAAAACAACAACTTCTCACAATGCATTTTCCTTTCTCATCTTGTTTCCTTTTTCTCCTTTTCCTTTTTCCTCTTTTCCTTTTTCCTCGACTTCTTAATTCCTTGCTCAACACTTTTCTCTATTTCCTTTTCCGAGCCTTCATGCTTCCAAGTCTCGAAAAGACACTTGTCTCCTTTGCACTTTCAATCTCCCCCCTTTTTGATTGAGTTTGTCATTTCAAGCATCCTCTCGATGAACCTGTGTTCATTCAAGAAAATAACCACAAACCATACATGCATAGCAGAAATGTATAGTCAAGAACACAATCACACAATCAACTGAAATAGTAAGCAACCAAAAACATAACATCAAGTGACCAGGTTCAAATACAACTAAACATTGTTCTTCTTCCGATCAGATGCCTATATAGGCTATCTAAACAAAAAACAGACTAAACTCCCCCACAAACATAACTACTCCCCCATATTCCTAGTTCTAATCAACTCATGCGTTTTGATGAGTCTGCTCCATTGGTTGATCACCATCTGCTCCCCCTGCTGAATTGACAAATCATAGTCAAAAACATATATTTAGATAAGGATGAAGGAGACAAAAATATTGAACCTGGACCCATTGCATCCTGAAGAATGCGAATGGCCTGATTAATTGCACCACGCAGCCAGGTTTCACGAGCACTAGAAGTAGACGTAGCTGGTTCAGATGACGGCACAACTGTTGAGGAGACATGCGACAAGTGCTCATCAGGCAGCAGGCGAACAGAAGATTGAGCTTGAAGCAGACGGAAGATTAGAGACGGAAACAACATATTGAATTTAGATCCATGACTTTGGGCTAGCTTAAACACATGCTTGTACACTAATGCACCAAAGTTGAAAGGAATCTGATGAACCAACTTGCACACCATAGTCACCCGTTCTGGACACATATAGGCGGTGTTGGTTGTGGGGGACCAGTTTGCACAGACAACATCAAACAACGCAGCCTTATCTTTACTCAAAGATGATCTCTTGAGATGAATCCAATGGGGAACAGAGTCTGTAGACATGAACTTACCCAGATCATCCATTGAGACATCATCCATGGCATCATTACTGACGTCATCATCCACATCAGGGAGACCAAAGAGTGAGTTGATCTGAGCAGCCGAGAACCGGTATGTGTGACCTCTAACCCAGATAGAGCAAGTAGATGGCATATGTGCACTCGAAGGCATGTGTGCCCAGAATTCATAAACCACATCATGAACAAAATGAAGAACAGACTGAAGAGTTACTAGTAACGGAGAGGCCTGAAGCACCACTGCAGCGGTATCCGAAATTCCAGCCAGTTTGATAGATTTCTCCGGAAGCAACGACTGAGTCTTAAAGAGAACAAAGCGTTCCTGGACTCGCAAGGACCAAAACCGAGTGGAATCAGCAATAATCGGGATTGGAGGAACAACATGTGGTGGATTCACAAGCTGAGGATTCACCAGAACAGACGCCATAGGAGCGGACGGAGGCACATCAGGAGTAGATCTTATACGACGCGATGGAACACCAGAGGAAGTACAGCGAGTGAGTGGTCGATGACGTTTGCTGCAAGACGATTTCGGATGAGATGCATCAGCAGAGGCGATATTTGAAGTCTCGGACGAGATGCATCAGCAGAGGCGATATTTGAAGTCTCGGAGACTTGAATCGGAGAACCATGAGACCCTGATCCTGCAGGAGGAAGTTTAACAGACGGTGGAACAGGCGATTGATGAGGCAGGGTTTCAGCATGCACATAGTCAGGCATTGAGTTCCGAGGTTGAGCAGACGAGGAGATCGGCGCTTGAGGCTGTGATTGATAGGTAACCATCGGAAGAGCAGGAGACAATTACGATGACGATTGAGATTATGCAGAGGATTGAGAGTCTGCAGACGATTCACCAAGATCATCAACGAGAGCCATGCGTCTAGACAATGACGAGAGAAAAGATCTCATGAAAGACTGATTCCTGAAAATTAGGGCACATATTGTGGAAGTTGAGACGAAGAGAGAATATCGAACACCTCTTATAACACAAGAGAAATATGAACAGTTGTAACCCTAGGTAATTCCCGCCTATTCGCTTTCTTGTGCCACGTGTCTTCACAGGCTGAGCTTAGTGGACCTTGATTCAGATACTTAACAAGCCCAATAAATGAAAACTGAACAATCAGAAGCAAAACAAGACAGACACAGCTACTGTGCACACAACCTATCTCACTTTAAACACAGACATCGAATGTAAGCATAACAGAAGCTTTTGTGAGGAACATGAGGAACTGTAGTGATCAAACTATGAAAGAAAATATTGAAATCTTGATTAAAAAAAAGATTAAAGCATATAGTCATAAACAACCTGATTGAGCGAGAACTCATAGACCCTGATCTACAAATCAGCCATGTTCACATGTGTGGTTGGCTAGTCTTTCACAAAGGCATGCCTTCATCCGCACCAACACAGTCTTCAACCCCGAGGAGTATAAACAAGGCAGCTGTAAATAAATGTCTGGACTATCACTTGACTTCTCAAGTCCAGATTACACTTTGGAACATATTATTTTCTGTTCACGATATCAGTTCCCCTCTTTTTTTTGTTAGAATAGGTTTAGAACTCAGCTCTTTGACCTCCTTGTTTACACACCCTACTAGTACTGGTTGATTATGGACGACATGACTGGCAGCTCTTTTCCAACCACTAAGATAAGTTGAGATAACCTTCCTGATGAACTGGCCAACTGTATGATCATTTATCTCAACCATATTCTCAGCCCGTCAGAGTTGACAAACTCCTATAGCCTTGCGAAGATTAATAAACTGATTAAAATCCAATGGTTTTGTAAACATGTCTGCTAGTTGATTTTCAGTTCCAACATGCTCAATCCCAATAAGTCTTTCCTCAACCAACTCATGAATAAAATGATGTCTGATGTCAATGTGTTTGGTCCTTGCGTGCTGAACAGGATTTTTCGCTATATTGATTGCACTCTGATTGTCACAGTGAACAAGCATTGAATCAGTGTTAACTCCATAATCACTCATCATTTGCTTCATCCAAATGATTTGAGTACAACAACTTCCCATTGCTATGTACTCAGCCTCAGCCGTGGACAAGGAAACACAATTTTGTTTTTTACTTTGCCAAGCAATTAGATTATTACCCAGAAAGAAAAAACCGCCACTTGTACTTCGTCTATCATCCAAACTTCATGCCCGATCAGCATCACAATACCCTACTAGATTGTTGTTGGTATCCTTTGTGTAATAGATCCCCAGATCTGCTGATCCTTTAATGTACTTGATAATTCGCTTAACAATATGTAGGTGTGAGACCTTCGACTTTTCCTGATACCTTGCACAAACACCTACACTCAGACATATGTCTGGGCGATTTGAAGTGAGATACATCAGATTTCCAATCATACTTCTATAGAGTTTCTGATCCACATCTTCTCCCTCATCATCCCGAGACAGCTTGCACGTTGTGCTCATAGGAGTTCTGGCTGATTTACAGGCATCAAGTTCAAACCGTGTGATCAAATTCTTTGCATATGTACTCTGACATAAGTAAATTCCTTCTTCTGTTTGTTTGACTTGAAGACCAAGAAAATATGTTAGCTCGCCCACCATACTCATCTCGAACTCTTGTGTCATGTTCCGAACAAACCCATCAACTAATCCCTTGTTTGTGGCTCCAAACACTATGTCATCCACATAAATCTGCACAACCATTTACTCACCATCCTTTGAATAAATGAATAGTGTTTTATCAACACTTCCCCGTGTGTACCTTTGGTCAAGCAGACAGACTGTCAATCGTTGATACCAAGCTCTAGGAGCTTGTTTCAACTCATACAATGCCTTCCTGAGCTTGTATACATGATTAGGATAACTTGGATGTTCAAAGCCTTTAGGTTGCTCTACATATACTTCCTCTTGAAGTATTCCATTTAGAAATGCGCTTTTCACATCCATTTGATACAACTTGAACTTCAAATGACACGTCATCCCCAATAGCAGTCTGATTGATTCTAACCGAGCCACAAGAGCAAAATTCTCATCAAAGTCTATCCCTTCTACTTGTGAGTACCCTTGAGCAACTTGTCGAGCCTTGTTTCTCACCACATTTCCAGATTCATCGATCTTATTCTTAAAGATCCACTTTGTTCCAACCACATTCACACCCTCAGG
>OVBE01005685.1:0-21230 GCA_900406425.1 Iberis pinnata
TAACAATTGTAAACCATACACAAGTTGGTCATAACAACACATGTGGTATGACTCAAAACTCTTTCTTCAAGAGCTTCTGTCTATTGGACAAACCAAACATCACTATATGGATCAAGCTACGTACTATTAACTCGCTATCTCGTGCCTGGTTATGTACTTATCCAACTCTTCCAAATATTTATGATTCTAGGTCAATCAAGTCAATACCTCAATGAGACATCTCATATTGACTTTATTACAATGCGACTTTGACTAGGAAAACTCCCATTAGCACCAAGCTCGTCATGTTTTATCTTTAACATTTCACAAAGAAAACCAAGGCAATTATTCATCTGAATGAACCAATCTCTTATTTGGTGACATTTCTTTTGGATGTGTGAGTATGCAAAAACAACAAAAATTTACCATTTATACGATATTCGAAAATATACATAGATATCTGTATAAGATATCAATTAAAAGTAGAGTGTGGAATGACAATCTACTTAATACATACATCAAACATCTAAAGGACCACTTCCTTCTTTGCCACAATGTCTCACAAAATTATGTTTGATTGTAATGTATTTTGTTCTTCCATGATCTCAGGGTCTTTCACAATGAATAGTCACAGGGCACGAAGCCTAGGGGTTACTTGTAAGCTTTCTAAGAACCTCCTCAACAAACTTTGTGCTCTTAGCTTTGTACAATGAAACTAATTGGTTGTTCCATGAGTTCCCTTTTAAAAAACGTTGTCTTGCATCTTTCCGCACCAACTAAACTAGGAAATCAAACACATATATGTAATCTTACTTTCATTTTTTTTTTCTTTTTTCCGCCACGGTTAAGCTACAAACACAACCGATTTACATTTCGACAAATAAAAGGTTTAGAAAGATGAACATTAGGTTAACCCAAACACAATTGCTAAAATTTGAATGCGTCTAGAGTCCATTTTTATGGAGCCAAGAAGTCCAAACCAAAAACAAATGTACAATTTGTTAAAGAAGAGAGCCATTTTCTCCTACTTCCTCCTACTTAAACAAACCATCAAAAGCTTAAACACTAAAGAAACCAAACGAACTCTGGTTCCTAAAATTACACATAACTGTTAGCTGCTGTTCTGTTCTTACGAACCAGGAGTGGTCTCTGCAACATCCTGACATGTGCTTCTCTCTGGTTCTTGCTCGTTCTTCTCCAAGTATCGATTCTACAACAAGTTTCAATCTATTTTTAGACAAATTTACGGATCTGGTAGGAAAAATGTTTTAATATAATTTACCTTGAGAGAGCTATTTTCAGCAAGAAGCTCTTCATATTGGCGTTTAAGCTTGTTAATTTCTGCTCTAAGACTTGCGTTTTCTCCATCCAGCACCTCCGCTCGTTGTGCCAGCTCGTCACATTCCGCCTGTTTACGCAACCTGGATCTACGAGCAGACTCCCTATTGGATTGCTTCCGTCTCTGTCTCTTGAGCTCTCTTTCATCCTATAATTCATAAACCGAATAAAAACACACTGTTTAAATAACAGTTAAGAAGATGATACAGTTACACAGACCTGCAACCATGGTTGTGACTGGGAACCATCTACTACAACTCCTGTAGAAACATTCCCATGACTATTCCAATAATCCATGCCGATGTTTAGATTTGTTGGTGGGCCTGGAACACCAGTAGCTGGCACTGGCATGATCGCAAGGGTTTGGTTGGTTCCATTACGTGGTGGTCCATGAGCAGAATTACCACTCTCTGAAGGTGTTTCACCTGAATGAATAAGAAGATATCAACATTTTATGTCTATATATCAAGATAAGAGATGAGTTAGATTAACCAACCATCCTTCCCATTGTGTCTAGATCCAGAGTCCTACAAAGTTGCAAATGCAGATCAGTTCCAAGATCATATTCTTAAATGAAGGGAAAACTTTCTAGCCATAATGTAGATCAACTTCAGTAACTTACGTTTTGTGAATTCTCATCACTTCCCTCACTTGAACCATCAGAGGCGCTCTCAGCACTGTAAAAACCCCGAACAAAACACTGTCAGTAATCTATAATACAATGACATTATCACAAGTAGCAATTATAAGACCATAATGTTTTAGTCAAATGCCTTTTGGAACATGCTCCATTAGCTGATGCTCCAGACTCATTGTTCTTTCCTATAATCATATTTAAACTTCCTAAGCTTCCTTTTGATCTTTTGATTGGCAACTTTTCCTTGACCTCAGATTGTTTAGCATCACCCTCGGTACCGCTTCCAGTATTTCCTTGCACCTAAATTATACCTCAATTAAGATCCCCATTTGACCAAGAACCTAAATTGAAAAAGAATGACGGAATGGAAAAACTCACAGAAGCTTCAGCAATTCCATTAGGAGAAGGCATTGCATAGGGACTATACGGATAAGATCCCTATTGCAGCATGTAACATATTAACAGAAAATTTACATAATCATTAACTATTTTGAGCACATAACCGAATAAGCAGTACCGGAGGTAATGACGGATGACCATACATGCCACCTGGAGGATACATCGTAACATATGGATGGGGTGGTGTTCCATAAGGAGGCATCATATGCTAGATACAAGAACCAACCAATTTTCTCAAGTCGATGTAACATTCAGTAAACATCTAAAATCAACAGAAAAAAAGAAGGAGAGATTATAAACCTGAACACCCCACATGTAAGGGTGAGGTTGAGGACTTGACGCCACATAACCATGAGGCGGCATAGGAGAATAAGCCTGTTGTTAAACAAGAACAAAGCATAAGACGCAGCGCAGAAACAAGGACAAAAAGGAGTATCTTTTTTTTTTGTTTTAGACCTGGAAACCAGACCAATCTGGAGTAGCCATTCCAGCACTCACGGCAGAAGAAGGTTCCTGCAAACAGATAACTAAAGCATGACATAAACAAACACTTTGGTAGATCAATTAATAACAATGCAAACCTGTGAAGTAGCAGGAGCAGACGACGAAGAAGGCGGTGGAGTCTTAGGTTCTTTCTCTTTATCAGATTTTTCCATCTCACTGCTACCCATTATCACATTCACCCAACTCAGTCTACCTACCAATTACAACAATCAGAATTCAATATTAGCAGCGATTTATACAACATAACATTCACCCTATACAGTTTTAAAGCATTTTTACTGATAAACCCAGAAGCTTAAAAGATCACATTTTTTTTAATCTCAGGATGTTTAACAATAAAACCTAGCTTTTAGCTACCATTGTTGGAGGAGCCAAATTAGATACCAAAACACACGAATCCAACAAATTTAAAAGATGTAAACCTAATCGCATGTTAGAATTCATAATCCAATCGACGATGCAATTATAGAACTAAAATCTAGTGAATTCTTGTCCAATTAGGGATCAGCGTAAAACAAAAAAGTACCTCAAGATCTGAGCAAAACCAGAGATGCAAAATGAATAAAAAAGCGCTAGTTTTGCATAATTGGGAGAATGAATGAATCCGTGGTTTAAAAGAATAGAATTTAGAGTTATAGTTTGGGTGATTGGTCGTCTCGTGTTTCTGAGAAGGATGCTGTGTTGGCTTTGATACAGAGAATATAATTTCTTCTATCTTAAATTCACTTCAAGCCCTAAGCTTTATCCTCTTTCTTAAATTAAGCCCATCAGTTTCTCCACAACATCTACCTACCCTATAACTTTTTTAAAAAGAAATTGGGTTTACCATCTAATTCTCTATCAGTCGTATCATAGTATCATATATACTCAAATTTCAGGTCTAATGGCTAAAATAAAAATATTTTGAAAGTTAAATACCTGATTATCCAGTATTAAAATTTTCAAACCTATTAGCCCCTAAAACGAAAGTTCAAAATCAGAATATATACGTCCTAATTTAATTGATTTATTGTTCTTAATTAACCATTTGGTTTGACATTAACCACTCATAAACTAATCATAAACCGATTAGGACATGATTAACTAACTAAACCTAAGATCTACCTTATCCCCAAATCAAGAAAAAACCTCACCCTAGAAATCGAGAAACCCAAAAAAAACGCAAGAACTTTGTTGAACAATCTTGCAATCGATTCAGCGATTCAACATTCGCGACAATGCCATGGCGGCTAAGGAGATGTTGTTTTCGAGATACACAGCCATGAGTCTGATGACGAAGAATCAGGGTAGAGGGAAGATTTTCACATCGAGGAAGCTCTTGCACAGTTTCGAGATGAGCCTCTCATCACTCACATTGATTATCCTGATAGCGATAATGATGTGGAACCATAAGCTCGGGAGAAAGAACGCAACAACATGAGGTGGGGTGATGGCCGACTGTACCCAAATCAAGTCTTTGTTAATGGTGTGGCTTTCAAGGAAGCAGTGCTCGACTATGGACTTAAAACATGCCAAAATTTGAAGCAGTACATGTACGACAAGAACAAAATTTTATACATTTGCATTGGAAAAGGTTGCAATTGGCAAATATATTGCTTTATCTATGAAAAATCAGGAAAATGGCAGGTTAAGGGATTTTAAAGATGAACATAAATGTTTTCCTACTGGAGAGTGTGAAATGCTTAAGGTGCCTGTGATTGCTAGACTCTTTGTTGACAAGATTCGTGATGACCTGAACTATTTGATGCTAATGAAAATTGAAGAGATTCTCAAGGATAGATGGATAATAATGGTATCAAGACTGTGTCAAGTTGCTAGGAACAAGACACTTAGGTGTATAAAAAGGAATATGATGAGCAGTTTGTACGACTTAGGGGTTATGGGGCTGAGATTTTGCATTCGAATGAGAATTTGACTGTGATAATTGACACTTACATAAATGCTGATAGTCAAGATGTCTCAATATGTTATACATGTGCTTCGACCTTCTTAGAAGAACATAGAAAAACACTTGTATGCCATTGATATGTGTTGATGGTTGCTTCTTAAGATAGAAAAGTAGAGAAGCAAACAATGCTATTTATCCAATAGCATGTTCAAGTGGAGAATACGAATTATTGTCATTGGTCGGTGAAGAACATCAAAAAAGACTTTGATCAAATGGATGGAGATGACTATATTTTAATCTCGGATAAGCATAAGGTACATGATCTCTCGGATTTTAGTGATGACTAAAACACAACAAACAACCTGCCAAAAATGTAAAAATAAGTAGAAGGCGACATGGAGTGCACAAACCAATTGGACAGACTAGTCCAACAACAAAGAGATACCAAACTATCCCAAAACTAACCTAAAACGGAACAGAGGTCATAAGCAAACTATCCCAAAACCACGAGAGAGGAAAGGGAGGATCACCGGAAAAACCAGCCGTGGAGAAAGAACAGAGCCATTACCAGACTACAAAGGAGAACAGTCGCAGAACAAAGCCACACTGTCGACTCAAAGTCCAGCGTTATCTATATGATAACAAACTTATACATAACTACACATATAATAAAATAGTCATAAGTTCAGGTATCTATAATGGTTTTTTGGGTTTCAGGTAATACCCATTCAAGTTCATATATCCAAACTTTTGGAAACAATAATTATTCGGATAATTTATAGTTTCGGTTTGGGTATTTTTTGGTGAGTTCATATTGTTTGCCCACCTCAAACCCCAAGTTAAACAACAACAACAAAATAATATCTGAAATAAGTTAGTCACGTGTGTAATATATACTCAACCAGTTAGATCTTGATTTGGGGATTTTCTAATGTGGTTTCTGCGGACATCTGTCAAAGACTTGAACAAAATCGTTTCAGTCCAACGACCCTCTTGTTCTTGACAAAATCATAAGAAAAGAAGCACATCACACATTGCTAATGTTACAACAAACCTTTGAAGCTCTACGCATCACAATAAAACCGATGTGAAACAACTTTTACTGACCAACATCACAGTAGTTATCACATGTGTATATAATTGATAGGATTATAGTTGGAAAGATGATGCTTTAATGGTAATGAAGTTAGGAACGAAAGAGAGTTAGGAAATGTCTTTGTTCAACAACATTTTGGTTATCCTTTTGGTTTTCACTTAAAAGTATTGTATCAATTGAGTTAGTAGAAAGGAAAGAAAAAAAGCGTTTCTATGGTCTTTTTACTGATTCATCATCAACTTGTATATTCAATGCGAGTTTAATAGACTGCAGATCATGTAAAACATCATGAACCCCTTGGCTTAGATCTTCAAACTGTTGCTTTGGTATCTGATATGTCACTTCACCTCCTTCATCAACTTGCTTCCGCAATGTCACAATTTCTTCCAGAGACTTCATGTTAGCCTTGAGTTGAGTTTTTCTCGGTGACTCTTTTTTAGCAAGTGTGATGCTTTTAGATGATGAATTGACAATTTCAGAGGATCCTCTTCTTGGTGACTTCTTCCTCGTCGTTGACTTATTCACTTCTTTTGAAACTCGTGGACTTGAGTTATTTTTGTTACCACTCGAATTGATAGTTTTAAGAGATCTTAGTGACTTCTTAGAAGGAGAACCAGATATAGATGATGACTTATCCAGTTCTTTTGAAACTAGTTGTCTTGGTGAGTTGTTTTTCTTTAAAGGAGAACCAGAAACAGATGGTGATTTATTTGAAACTCGTGCGCTTGTGGAATTGTAGCTCTTTCTGTTGTTCTCTCGCCTGGGAGAAAGGGGAACATGAACATATGATGTATGTCTTGGGACCCGAGGAGAGGAGCTCGATTGATTGGCCTTGTTTGCTACCTGAATTCTTGGTTTTTTGACTGGAGAATCTGCTAAAGAAGACTAAGAAATCAATACAGAAACTAACAATAAAATATGAGCATGAGAGGACATCATTTTACCACTTTGCTTTGGCGAATATGTATGTGTCCTAGATGGAGATTTCGCAGGAGAACTAGGGAGCTGAAACGTGACATGACCATGACCATGACCATGACATTTTGTTTCCCCCGAGCTCCTAAGAGCTCCCTTAAGATCCTTAACGTCATCTACTGCTTTTCCTGAGCTTATAACAGGGCTTTTTTTGGACACGTGTGATGATCTCTGAACCCATTCATGCATTTTTAAAGGCTTTTTAGTCACTTGCTCTGAATCTGCATAGCTACTACTGCCATGACTCTGACCATTTGCTTTATTCACCTCAATCCTTGAACCTATAACAGAAACCCCCTTCTTCTTCGTCTCCACTTCTTGATCCTTTCCCTCAGCTTTCCACCTCACTGGGGAAGAAGATGCTGAGTTTGTTGTTGTAGTCATAATTTTCTGTTTTTGAGGTGAAGCCAGAAGCTTATTGAAAATTTTCCTAGCTTCTCTCTGCAAATCTGCAACAGAAAGCTTCCACCACCGAATGTACCTAACTGTAACATCAGCCTCATGGAGCCGAGCAGGAATGTACAACATTCCATCAACAATCGGACGAATATAATCTTTCCAAGCCAATTCCGGTGTCTCATTTCTAGCTGGAACCATTCCCGGAACATCCTGATCATAACCAAATTGCAATGCCACACGATGAGGATAATAAGGTTCAATGCAATCCAAACCAACCAGTTTAGAGAACCTTAAACATCGACCAAAGGCTACAATGCTCTCATCAGGTCTTACACGAACCCAACAGTCATCTTCCAAGTAAAACTTAGGGAATTTGAAGTTGTTCAGAGGTTTTGTGTATGGACGATAGTTAAAACTCTCTTTGGCCGAGTCCAAAACATCTCTGATATTCTCAGGGTAGCCATACTTGTCATGATGATGCCACCGTGCAATCCGTGGTTCACCAGGCTTTAACTGGCTTGGCTGGCCGAGTGGCTGCAACTCCATAATCCTCTCTAAAGCCCAAATCTGCACTAAATGAAATGGAGATTGCACCACCACCATCTCTTTCTCACTATAACCACCGAGATGCTCTTTCAAGACACCGAGATCGCAGTAAATCCTGGCTAAAACTGCTGGTGCAAGAGCCACCTTAACCCCTTTGGCGAGCTGAATCGCAGCAGGGAACAACTTCTCCTTCAACAAGTCAGTTGAACTAGGGAACACAAAAAGGGAAAGCCACGAGACCATGAATGCCTCATGCTCAATTTCGTTCCCTGAGTTCTGTGCTTCTTTCATCCATGAGCTAACACAACACTTATTCTTTTTCGAATTAGCCTCGATTTCACGTTTTGCCTTCTTCATCTTCTCCTCCACCTCCTTCATATCTACTCGTTTGACCGGAGCTATAACATTGTTACCAATTACAGAGAATCCACCAAGAACAATCATATCCTCAAGCGTCACCGTCGCTTCACCCCAAGGGAAAACGAATGTGTTCGTCTCGATACACCATTTCTCAACCAACATCATAATCAAATCATCTTGCTTCCTAATCTGATACCTAGACGCCATAATCGCATCGTAAACTCCAGATTCCTTCCACACCGTCGAGTATGACTCTGCCATCGTGTTCACCCACTCGATCCAGTTAACCGACGGAGGTCTCCACCCGTAAAACGAGATATTTTTTGTCCATTTCTCCCGTTCAATTTCCTCGGGTCGATAAGCGAACGCGTCGAGCGGGAGGTCGAACACGTCATCATCGATAGACGTGGTGGTGTAGTTAAGGAACCTAGCCGTTCGCAAACCTTCGAACTTTTCACCGCCGAGACACATCAAAGCTTCTCTTACTTGAACAATTTGTTCATCCTCTTGATCAGAAGATCCTCGAGACTCCATTTGATCAAAGGCAAAAAAACCAAAAATTTGGGATTTTAAATCAAATCTAGTATCGGTTGACCGTGACTAAAGAAAACAAATGTAAAAGGAGAAACATTTAGGGGCACAAAATCTCTGTCTCTGCCGTGTCTATTGCCGCTTTAACAGCGAAAAGCAGCGAGAGAAAAAAAAATTGGAATTTTAAAAGAAATATTTTTCTTAAAATTCTATTTATAGAAACAGAAAGCCAGCATTATTGTAGACATATAACCCCAACGGCTCTAAAATTACATAATTTTGTTGAAGACGTTGCTTTTATTTATCTCAGAATTATACCTCAATTGGAAAATTTATCTTCTCTTTTAATTTTTTATCGTGGATTCTTTTTGAAACTTATTTTATCTCCTTTTTAGAACAACAGAAAAAGGATTTCTAGGGACGGTTGATTGTAGTTTGAACCACAAAGCTTACACCTTTATCGATTGTGTGTTTGCTTCCATTGATTCTTCGTCATGTGTAACCACCTGATAGGTTTCATCAACATTAGGGAGATGATTAGATTGTGCCACACATATTCTCATCGAGTCCCATCAAGAATAGGTGCAGATTATCTTCTTCCCTTTTACGTTCTGTATACCTTATGTTGTCTTAGTTAGTTTTTATGGAAAAGCTAAGGGCATTATAACGATTAGAAAAGTCATCACATATATGTTATGTTTTGTTGTGAAATGAGAAACATGAATCGTAATAACTTGCATTAGTGAATTATGGTATTGCATACATATTTGACGTCGGCCGTAAATGAATCATAGTTTCTTCGATTACCTCATAATGAAACCTATCATCATGATCTTGCGGATTTGATGATCCATTACGACATAATTGTCTCGTTGTTAATCGGTTAATGTTGGTTTTGATGTTAGATCAAAGCATCAGTTGCATAGATTTCACAATTAGAACCGTTTAATTTTTGTGATCAAAGTGCTAAAACTGACGTTTTTGGAAATGGGATTATGACCAACCGTTCGGTTTTAGTGGTAAAATCACTATCTGGTTATAATTTTGTTTCCGCTAATATATGAGTTAACATTATTGAAAAATAATTATATTATAAAATAGTAATATAACTAGTGTTAAGATCCGTGCTTTGCACGGGTAAAATATACATATAATTTTGTTAAATAATATTTACAAATACTTTGAAACTAATATATAACAATATAGTTGATGTAAATTGTGGATTATTTATTAAATTNTTTCCGCTAATATATGAGTTAACATTATTGAAAAATAATTATATTATAAAATAGTAATATAACTAGTGTTAAGATCCGTGCTTTGAAACTAATATATAACAATATAGTTGATGTAAATTGTGGATTATTTATTAAATTTAATTTTAATAGTAATTTTTTTTATAATATGTTCAAGATAAATACCTTTTAATTTAAAATAAACATTCAAGTATAAGTTTTTCTATAGCCCAGTGATTAATATTTTTTTTATTTTGCGATTTTGAGTAGTGTAGATTTTGGTGGCGATGAGTAGGAGGATGGAAGGAACTAAGCATGTTTATGTAGGCTAAAAATTGAGAGTAACATCAGAGATCGAAGAGCTTAGAAGATCCGAAAACCAAAGTGAAACATAAGATGGGTGAGATGGCAAGAGATTGACAAATCAGATGAGGAGATGAAGGTTATCAAGGTCATAGTTGCGAAAGCTTTGGGGTATGAGACTAAAGTTGTATGAATGGATTACGGCGAGGACTGAAGGAGAAGAAGCTTTAGAGACAAATTGACGATTAGCGGAGTGAAGAACATGGAATTTCTGTGCAGAGTTTGTAAATATGTCGTGAGTTGTACACCAACGTTTTTAAGTGTATATTTCCACCATCTCTAGTGAGTATAAGTATCTCGTAATTGGTTTACAGTTTTTATGTTCCCTGAATATCGAAAAGTGATTTTTTCATGTTTTAGCTTAACAGAGTTGGATATATGCATTTTCGGGGTTTCCTTCATCGTAATATAAAACCTGAACTTTTTAGTGGGAGTGGACTTGGTTGCAACTCGCAAAGTAAATCAGGTGCTAAAATTTAATCTTTATGAAAAGCTTGTACTCAAAACACATCGTGCTTCTGAGGCAATAAAGGTAATCGCAATGTTCGATTTTTTTCTCCAACCTTTAATGTTAACTATTTATTCCTCGATTTATCTCAGGTCTATCTCAATCGATTTCAGACTTGGGAAGAAACACAAAGATCTTCACACTCACAGACACATTCCTTGCAAGTAAAAATAATATGCCACATATTCCTTACAGGTAATAATATTCCATTTCCTATTCTTCTCTCCGTCTTGCATATTGATTTACATAAACTCAAATGAAAGGTTAAATTTTATGGCAGAGAAAACAAAATCTCATTGGGACAGTTAGGTACGCAAACGCAAGTGTCAACACTCACGTTGGAGTTGTTAATCTTCTTGTTATCTTGTATTATTATATATACATTTCAACAAAAGATTATGTGAAATGAAGCACATATGCTCTCTTAATTACATGGTGAGAAATTCTCTCTTTCCCTGTTTGATATTTATAGCATTTCACAATACAACATGGTATTTAAGTGCCAATTTGAAGCTTATATCCAATAGTAGAAACCATATGCTTCACTATACAAAACAGAATTTGCAGTGATGATTATGGTCTTAACACAAGTCTTGTATATTTTTCAAGTTTCAAGGATCCTGAACCACATGGAAATGGTCGGGTGTTCACAACATATGCTGCCTCAGGTTGAAAAGAAGAAATTTCGGAAGGGCGCACATGTATGTGCTATGTACTAAGTTACAATATTTTCCAAGTTGTCATATGTATAATGTATTATCTTTTGTCTCTTCATACTTGAAGTTACTTAGCCTGTGAAAATAAAAATATATAACATTAATGTTCAAACTTTTTTATTGAGTTTATACAACATAAAAGTTGTTGAGATTTGTTGATAGCCTAATCAGAACTGAAACTTCTTAGCATCCATCTTCCTCTCCTTGAAAAAAAATCAAAGTAATGCGTTTTAGGGAAGGTTTAATGATTTACAATAAGCATAAAATTTATACCTTATCATCCATCAGAAAAATCAAAATACATAAAATTTTCTTGTTTATCTTTTCTAAAAATTACAACTCAACCTTTGGTTTTACAGGGTTCAATTGCTGGACACTGGATTTATTTGTGAATTTGGTGTAAAATCGAACAACATACTTTTCAATCCTTTCGATCCAAAGATATCGATGTAGATTTGCTTCCTAAAAATATGAAAGAAATAGGATGAGTGAAACACAAAAGTTTGTAAAATTAGATGAATAGAAAGGAAAAAACATATGAATAAGTGAATGATCTTTTGATCAATGTTTCTTATGCAAATGAGAGAAATTCATCAGCATAAGAGAAGATAAAAAGTAGAAAAGGAAAAGAATGAAGCATATTGTTAGTTTATGTGATATTTAGGATAGGGAAAAATAAAACTGTTTCTAAAAGATAGTGGGAGGTGGGAGATGGTAGAGATAAATTAGGATTTTCTAAAAAGACAAAAAAATGAAAATCAGAAAAAATGAAAAAAAAAAGAAAAAATGTTGGGTTGACACCTCATCAAAAAGTGACGTGTCAGAAGGAGGAGGAGAAATTAAGAGAACATCACTTGTGAATTATAATATAAGGATGTAAAGATAATTTTACCCATTAAAGTTCAATATTTATTTGGTAGTATGTATACCTAAAGGTAGCATATTTATTTGACTTATATTTGATTCGATTAATTATTAAAATATATACAAAAATTAGCATCACTGAAAGTGTTTGTGTTTAAGTATTGCCCAAAAGTTGTTTAAACACATGCTATAAAATTTAATATCTAGTATATAATATGTATAAAAGTCTCAAAGTACTAATAAGTTAAGCATGTATAAATGTGCAACTTCATCAAATTTGTATACATCCACTAACTCTGTCGTGAAGTTCCATGAGCTCAATTACGTTTTGTGGTCCGAAGAGATACATTTTATGCTGGTATAATGGCATTGGACCTTAGCATTCTAACGGATGAGGAACACTCAACCATTACGGAAGATAGCTCCGAAACTGAAAAGACTCACTATGAGACTTGTGAGCGATCTAACAGGTTGAGCTTGAACTTAATGAGGTTGACGATGGCGAAAAGTGTTAAGCCATCTATGCCTAAGACAAAGAAAGTAATGGAATTCATAGAAAAAATTAAGGAGTGTTCACAGTCGGATTTGGTGGACAAGTCGACTGTAGGAAGCTTTATGAGTGAGCTGACTAGGAAAAAGTTTGACTGTCTCAGCCAATCCATGATCATGTGACGCACATGTCTGACTTGGAAACAAAGTTATCGACCTTGGGAATGGAGGTTAATGAACAATTCTTGGTTCAATTCATTATGAATTATTTTCCTATAGAGTTTAGCCAGTTCCAAGTGAATTACAACACAAATAAAGATAAATGGAACTTCAAGAAATTAAAGGCGATGCTCATTCAAGAGGAAGGGAGATTAAATAAGTTGAAGGACCAAGTTGCTAACCTCATAGGTCTTGGAAATGCTAGCAGCAATAAAGCAAAGATTGATGCAAATTTTGTTAGAATCCTTGTTTAATATTGAAAGTGAAGACATCAAACGTAGTGCATCTTATGATAATTCTGCTTACTTGTGGCATCAAAGATTGGGTCATATTTCCAAATAAAATATTTTGAGGTTGGTAAAGAATAAATTCTTCATCAATTAGATTTTACTGACCTAAATGTGTGTATAGACCGCATTAAAGGAAAGCAGACTAAACATACTACAAAGAAACTTGCAGCAAGAAGCACTCAGCTTCTTGAGATAATTCTCACCGACATTTGTGGCCCTTTCAATCCTCCTTCATGGAGTGTTGAAAAAAATACTTTATCACTTTTATTGATGATCACTCATGGTATGAATATACATATCTACTAAATGAAAATTCTAAGTATGTGGATATCCTAGAGATGCTCATTGACAAGGTGATAAATCAAAGCATTAGTTGCATAGATTTCACAATTAGAACCGTTTAATTTTTGTGATAAGAGTGCTAAAAGTGACGTTTTTGGAAATGGGGTTATGACCAACTGTCCGGTTTTAGCATATTTATTTGACTTATATTTGATTCAATTAATTATTAAAGTATATATAAGAAAATTAGCATCACTGAAAGTGTTTGTGTTTAAGTATTTCTCAAAAGTTGCTTAAACACATGCTATAAAATTTAATATCTAGTATATAATATTTATAAAAGTCTCAAAGCACTAATAAGTTAATCATATATAAATGTGCAACTTCATCAAATTTGTATACATAACTCTGTCGTGAAGTTCCATGAGCTCAATTACGTTTTGTGGTTCGAACAGATACAATTTATGCTGGTATAATGGCATTCGACCTTAGCCATTACGGAACATAGCTCTGAAACTGAAATGACTCACTATGAGACTTGTGAGCGATCTAACAGGCTGAGCTTGAATTTAATGAGGTTGACGATGGCGAAAAGTGTTAAGCCATCTATGCCTAAGACAGAGAAAGTAAGAGAATTCATAGAGAAAATTAAGGAGTGTTCACAGTTGGATTTGGCGGACAAGTCGATTGTAGAAAGCTTTATGTGTGAGTTGACTACGAAAAAGTTTGACTGGTTTCAGTCAATCCATGATCGTGAGGATCTTCTATTGTAGTGTGGAAGATAACTAACCCTAGAGTAGAAATTTTTTAGAACAATTGTCAACAACAATCTTGCATAGAAGGAGTAAACAAAAAAAAAATTAAACTACTCCAGTGATACCCTTATTTGATATGAAATACGAGGTGAAAAAAACACAACTACTGACATATATATATATATAACTATTAACATAACCCAACAAAAAAAAACCAATAATTATATATTAATCCAATATAGCAACCCACACATATCCGATCCGAGAGTAGATCTTTAGCATATTGATCCAAGTTACACTTGAGAAAAAAAAAAAAGCAAACCGATATTTGCATCATATTGATCCAAGCTACACTTGAGAAAAAACAAAAAAAAGCAAACCTTTAAAAAATTGTAGTTTGAAATAAAGTTGATGTGCTTTGTCCATAGCCACATCAGAAGAGATCTATCAGGTTGTGTTATCAATCAATAGTGACAGTGCGCCAGGTCATGATGGATTTACTGGTGGTTTCTTTAAATCTTACTGGGAGATTGTGAAAGATAAGGTAATCATGGAGGTTCAAAGGTTTTTCAAGGAAGGATATTGCCATGAGGATTGGGACTTAACTCATATTTTTTTTAATTCCGAAAGTTCAAAAGCCAAAGAGAATGTGTGAGCTTAGACCAATTAGTCTTTTCCCGGTAATTTACAAAATTATCTCGAAGATTATGGTTCATCGCCTGCAACCGCTGCACCAAATCATTTCGCTGACTCAAACTGCGTTCGTGTCTTATAGATTGATATCTGACAACATATCCATTTCTCAAGAGGTGATACACGGTTTGCATACTATCCCTGCACTTTCGCAAGAATATATGCTTGTCAAAACCGATATGTCAAAGGCGTACGATCGAGTTGAATGGCATTTTCTGGAGGAAGTATTATGTCGTTTAGGCTTCTGCGATCAATGGAGGCAGTGGGTGATGCTATGCATTAAAATGTGCGATTCTCGATACTGATTAATGGTCAGGCTTATGGATCTATTATTCTGACGCGCAGCTTACGTCAAGGGGATCCATTATCTCCGTTTCTGTTTGTTTTAGGAACAGAAGGTCTTATCCATATCATTCAAAGAGCAGAGTCAAACTCACTTTTAACTGGGATTTGTTTTCATCAGACATGACCATCCATATCTCACTTTCTATTCGCGGACGATAGTCTATTCATGTGTAAAGCTAATAAGGAAGAAACAAGAGTTTTAATGAAATGTTTTCAGCAGTTCGAGTTGATCTCGGGCCACGTAATTAACAACTCGAAATCTGCAATAAATTTTGGCAATAAAGTGAGCATTGGAGTTTCGGATTGGATACAAAACTTCATAGGAATTATGAATCGGGGAGGAGGAAACAAATATCTGGGTTTACCTGAATGCTTAAGCAGTTCCAAACAACAGTTACTAAATTTCATAAAGGAGAATCATGGTAAACGGTTGACGGGATGGCGAAATCCTTGTCACTTGGCGGTTAGGAAATCCTTCTTAAATCAGTGGCACTGGCACTTCCGGTATATGCAATGACGTGCTTTAAATTCCCGGTGACTCTTTGTAAGAACTTAACTAGTGTAATAATGGACTTTTGGTGGAGCTTTGATGCAGCAAAACGAAAAATTCACTGGCTAAAATGGGAATTATTATCATTTCCTAAAGACCTAGGTGGGTTAGGTTTTCAATCAAGCTACTATTGCAAAACAATCATGGAGAATGCTCATTGATCAATCAAGTTATCTTTGCTCAAGTTTTTAAAAGTAGATATTTTTCCACAAGCCATCTTGACTGCTGCAGTTGATAGAAGGCCTTCGTATATATGGCGCAATATCTTGTATGGCAGAGAGATCTTGATTTTAGGTTTAGGAAAAACGATTGGGAATTGGCGAGATACAAAGCTGTGGTTAGATGATTGGATTTTAGATTCGAGACCAAGATGTCCAATACGTTTGAATATGCATGTTAATTTAAATGAGAAGGTTCAAGGTCTGATTGATGAGCAACATAGCACCTGGGATTGTAATAATCTTTGGCAAATGCTTTGTGAACAAGATGTGAATTTAATTTGCCAACGAAGACCGATGATAAACTGAAGTGACAGTTATTATTGGTTTTATTCCAAAGATGGCAAATTCACAATGAAATCGGCTTATAAGTTAGAAGGTAGTTTAAAGCACAAGGAGATTTATGCTAAAGCTGAGAGCCAACCATCTTTGAACCCACTGTATAAAGAATGTTGGCACTGGAAAGGTCCATCAAAACTTAAACATTTCTTATGGAGAGTCTTGAGAGGATGATTAGCTGTTGCTAAAAAACTGCAATCTCGGGGTATGAGGATTGTCGATGGATGTTTTCAATGCGGTGAAGAGGAATCAATTAATCACATGTTATTTACATGTGCATTTGCTCGCCAAGTATGGGCGATTTCTTGTCTTCCTCATGATGCAGATGGTTTTGGTTCTTCAAATTATGAAAATCTAAATCATCTCTTCACGTTGAAATGTAATCACAGAATTCCAAAGGACATTCGAGATACTTCTCCATGGATTCTGTGGCAACTGTGGAAAAATCGGAATAAACTCTTGTTTGAAGGAAGGAAGAGCTCGTCACAAGAAATTGTCAACATCGCTTTAAAATATAGAAACCAATGGAAATCTGCTCAACCAATTGAGATTAATGAAGACAAAGTGGCTATACCGGTGACTGGTACAACTGTCTTGAAAGCACCATCATATAGAGAATTAAAGTGTAGCATTAGTTTTTCTTGGTCTAGAGATCAAGAAATTGCTGGAGCTTCATGGGTCCTTCGTAATGCTGAAGGACATGTTCTCACTCACAGTAGAAGAGCGTATTTGAATATTCATTTTTTTATCGGAAGCCAAGTTCAAAAGTTGGGAATGTGCAGTACAAAGCACGAACAATCTCAATCATGAAACAGTGGTATTTGCTTGCTCTTCATTGGACAAGATTAAAGCATTATATAAGCTAAACAAACATCCTGCTTGGTTGGGATTCCTATCGTTGATATTAGCAGTTACAGGTAATAGGCCGCATTGGTATACAATTTGAAGACAAAAGTTGCAATGTGGGAGCTTCCCGCATTGCTCAAAGTGTGACACGAGAGGGTAGACTCTCATCCTACGTCGCTACAGGTGCCCCTAGCTGGTTACAGGCTTTTTCCTAAGAAGAACATAGACAGTCTATGATTTTTATATGAATGTTCTGTTTTCTAGTTCATTATATAATGTTTGCTGGGTTATTCCTCATTCTTTAAACTATGTGCACGTTTTAATAAACTTTTTGGGAAAAGTAAATTAAAATAATAATTTTATTATTAAGACCTCGTGAATTTTTTGGGGTCTTTTTAGACTCTATATACTTTTTCATATTTTGTGTTAATAAGGCCCAACGAAAACCTGTAAAATGTAAGGAATACACAGTTCACTTCAAAATGCAGTGACAAGTGAAACACTTACAAGATAGATGCAAATCCTGAAGTTCCATTCATTCTTTTAACTTTATTTTATATTTTGTCAACATATTTTCCTAAATTAACCTTCAAGTTTCATCTACTTTTGTTGAATTTTAATTTTAAATTTGTGGACATTTACTTTTAGTTTTAGTTAAACGTCAAGAATGGAGTTAGACATTTGAGTTTACATTGTTAAGTTGAAAGATTTGTGCATGTTTTCTAGATGCTTAAAGAGTTCTTTTATTTATCTACCACTGACAAAAGTCAATATTTAACTCCTTATAAAAAAATTTTGTCAACAAATTCCTTTTTATATAAACTTTAACTAAAACTGTTGGGTTTTTAAAATTTCATTTCTAATATTGGGTTTGTGTATCTAATTTCAATCTCCTCAGTAAAAATAACATTTGTTATTTATATATTAAAAAAAAAATCCATTATTAACGTCCATGAAAATATGAAGGCATGGAAACCCAATTTTTTTTGTTTATGGTACTTTTCAAAATGATATGCATTTCAAGAAACTAATTTCCCTAAATACAAAAGAAATTACTTTTTGGCAAAAATATTTTTTAAAATTAACATTAATTAGAGAATCCTAGAAACGACAATGGTTATAGGTGCATCGCCGTCAATTAGGCCAAGAGAGAACTCTAAATAGAACTCTACCAAGGTGATGCAGTAATGACATCTTATTACTTATTCAACATGGTACCAACAAAAAGACTTGGAGATATGTATGTATATGAGGTATTGAGAAGCACTAAGCTAGCTATTGGTTATTTAAGAGCGTTTGGACGTTTGGACGTGTGTTATGTATTTGTACTAGTTGCTCCAAAGAATAAACCAAAGCAAAAAAATATCAAGTTTATATTTACTGGCTATTCTTCGCCACATGATGGTACAAATGCTACAATTCAAATGCTAGGCAAGTATATGTCTCCCGAAATTTTAAGATCGATGAAGAGAAATGTTATTGTGGTGAGAGGAGCTGGGATGAGCTGAAGGATCTTACATCCTCAAAAATTGATCGTGCTACTATGCTAAACTTTATAATCAATTTATACTTTTTGATAGGAAACCATAGCGAAGCAATTCATGGAGTTTTTTTTTATAATCTAGTAGTAATGATTCTCATGGAATGAAAAACATAAACGAGACCACTAATGATGATACATCTTTCCATGAAAGTTTTTATAATGTAATCATATTCACAATGATAGCTCAATCATTCTTTATGTAATTTTTAGTTTCCATACCTTCATTCTTCTGTAACTATATATTGGTTATGTCTGTAATGAGAAGATTAACCTTTTGCAAAACCAAATAAAAGTGATACAAGTCTCTTGTGGAACAATCAAGAGGAAGAAGAATAACTTACCCTAGAATCATTGGAAGATGTTATCCAAGATTCTAAAGAAGGAGAAATTTTGCATCTCTTAAAGTTGTTGCTACTCCTCCTTGAAGGAGTGAAAGAATAACAAATTCTCATAAGCATTTAGAGGACTACATCAATCAGGTTGTACTCATTGCTACTCTTGTCATATGTGACATATGTCCTATTTATATAGTCCTTAGATCATCTCCAATGGTGTTTTATTTTTTACTTTTTGTTTCATTTTGAAGCAAAATCTTCTCCAATGGTGTTTCATTTCTTGCTTCAAAATGAAGCAATAAATAGTGTTGCTTTAAAATAAATTATTTAGATAAAATTATTAAACTTGAAAAACTAGACGGTGTTATTAATAATTAATTGTAAAACATAATTGAAATATATTTTGGAATATTATTTTTATAGTGAAAAATGAAGCAAACCACTGAAGAAATTGTTGCTTCACTTTGAAAAAATACATTTTTGAAGAAAAAAATGAAACTAACCATGGAGATGTACTTAAGTTGGTATTCAAAATTTCGTGGTTTCGGTATTACGATTTGTCAATGACCGTATTCTCATCATAGATTTTTCAAGCGGAATTTTTGAAGAATCCTTTTTTATCGGAAATATTTAGACGAGACTAGTATTTTTTGTTTGATACATTGCGGTATTCGCATTTATATTTTTGTGAATTGATTATGTTTTTTCTATCTATTTGCCTTAACCAATACTAAATCAAACATGATCGGTTTAAAGTGATTATCTTATTCTCAACATATATAAGTGTCAATTTTATGTTTGCAGCGCAAATGATTAATAAAACTAGATTTCAACTCGCGCCAGCACGGAGAAACTTTAATTTTTTAATTATATTTTATATTAAATAAATATATGTTTATTTTTTAGGAAAATTGCATTGGATAACAACTAAATATCCTATAATTAAGTGTATAACACCTACAATTACTATACCATCTTAATAAATACAATTATATCCTTACTCTTTCTGTCTCCCTCTGTCACTCTCTCTTTCTCAATATCTCTCACTCACTCGTTTTTTCCATCTTCTTTCGATAATATACAAACTACTCATTCAGATAGCCAAAGTACTAAAATCTATTTTTGGGTTGAGGGTATATATCTTAGGTTTAGAGTTTATATTTTTGGTTTAGTGTTTATGATTTGGGTTTAGTGTTTAGGGTTTGGGTTTAGTGTTTAGGGTTTATTTTTATGTGTTTAGGGTTTATACTTTATGTGTTTAGGTTTTATACTTTTATAAGTTTAGGGTTTATATTTTTGGTTTAGGGTTTATATTTTGGGTTTAGTGTTTATTATTTATAATTAGGGTTTATATTTTGGGTTTAGGATTTATATTTTGGGTTTAGAGTTTATATTTTTAGGGTTTATATTTGTGGGTTTTGGGTTTATATTTTGGGGGTTTTTGGTTTATATTTTGGGATTTTTGGTTTATATTTTGGGGTTTTGGATTTATATTTTGGGATTTAAGATTTTTATTCTGGAGTTTTGGATTTATATTTTGGGTTTTGGATTTATATTTTAGGTTGAGAGAGAGAGAGAGAGAGAGAGAGAGAGAGAGAGAGAGAGAGAGAGATAATGGAAGTATATTGTTACACAATAATCTAATTATATGGTCAAATGGTTATCTACTTAGTATTGAGGGTACTCTTAGTTATCTACCTAAGAGCATCTCCAAAGGAAACTCTAAAACTTCAAATTTGAAGCTTTTTGTTCTCCAAAAGGACACTTCAAAACTTCAAATTTGAAGTGTTATTTTCTCACACTTCAAATATGAAGTGTTACATTCTCACACTTCAAATATGAAGTGTCTACCTTCTCACACTTAAATTTGAAGTGTCACTTTTTTATTGCATTTTAGTCCCTAAATTTATTTAGTTAATACTTTTAAGTTATATATTAATTATTTTGATACCAACACTTTTATGATTTATTTTAAATGTATACTAATT
>OVBE01005686.1:6158-16443 GCA_900406425.1 Iberis pinnata
GAAATCAAAAGAAAACTCAAACTAAACATTACGAAGAAGAAATTGAAATGCTACTTACTCATGATCCATTGTTCTCTGAAAATGTAAACGCGCTAGAGACAAGAAATGAAAATGATGGGACTGAACTTTTGGAGTCCGTTATCTACTCTTTATATTGATTTTTTTCTCTCTTTTTTTTTTAAATTTATCTTATAAATTACTGTATAAAGCAGGTGTTAAATTAAATTGTTACTGTTTTAACTTATCAATATTTTTATTGTAGTATACTGTTATAATTTGATCCATAAGTTTTATAAAAATTTAATAAAAAATATAATAGATAATTTTAAAAAAATATATATTATTGTTGTATTCTTTTCTTGATGCGATAATTGTCAAAAATATGCAATAGTTAACCAAAATTTGTAGTCTGGTTGTTTATGTTTGTATTATGATATTATACAGGTTTTAAATCATTAGAGAATGTTCTAGACATTAAAGAATATTTGTATAGCTCACACGTGTAGTGGACTTTTACGTATAGGTATAGGGAAATTAAGAAATACCATCTCCCCCGCAAAGGATTACCTCCAATCCAAGTCCGAGTACAACCACCATGTCTCTAATCTACAAATTTAGACATAGAAAAGTGATATTATATTACTGATTGAGTAAGAAACAATAACCAAATGTTTATCTCTGTTATGAAGGTAATGTGATATTATACATGACTTAGCCGTTTTTTAGCATTGCACTTCCTATTCGTTTTGCCACCTAAAATAACTTAACCATCAATTGTCTTTCAAGCTGAATTAAGCCCCAACAATCATAACCCAAAAAAAAAACGCCGTTTCAGTGGAGAAACTGGATGAACAAATATCAGATGGAAACAGTACAAACCTCTTTGGATCTGTTCTCAATGAGGCACAACGATCTCTCCCTTTGTTTGAGATTCTTCGCCTTGTCGATTGGATCTCCACAAATACAGATATTAGGAAATGATCGATAGATTGAAACCCTAAGCTGAAAAAAACCAGATCATAGTACAAACCTCTTTGGATCTGTTCTCGCAACGATCTCTCCCCTTTGTTTGAGATTCTTTGCCTTGTCGATTGGATCTCCACAAATACAGATATTAGGAAATGATCGATAGATTGAAACCCTAAGCTGAAAAAAACCCAGATCATAGTACAAACCTCTTTGGATCTGTTCTCGCAACGATCTCTCTCCCTTTGTTTGTGATTCTTTGTAAAGGTTTGATCTTTTTGATTGGATCTACACAAATACAGATATTAGAAAATGATCGATAGATTAAAACCCTCGGCTGAAAAAAAACCAGATCGCAGTACAAACCTCTTTGGATCTGATCTCACAACGATCTCTCTCCCTTTGTTTGAGATTCTTTGTAAACCGAAATTAAGTTTAACCTAGATTGAAACCCTAGGCGCAATAGATGATAAAAGGGGAGACGAATGGTGAGTGAATCTCGAAAAGATTTGTTTAGGTTTCTATCTTAACAGGTGTCATTTTCTCATTGATGCCATTTTGGGTGGAGTCGACACCCTCCCATAGGCTAGAATATTAAGGTTTTTTTAATATATATATATATATATATATAACTTTATATATTATTCTTTACAATTAGTACTATTTATTTATAAATATTTAACTCACGTGCATTCCCATAATAAAAGTATTATCTCTTGGCTTGATTTTATATAAACACTATGTAATGTTTCATGTTAATGCATTTTAGTGACAAATTTTTTTAATTGTTATTGTTATTTGGGGAAATTACACTCATACCCTATTGGGTATGTGAGTGTTCATTATAAAGAATGTCATATTAGATTTATTTTACATTTTATGCGATAAATCACTTTATGAGAGTTTACTTTTTTAGTCTTCGGTACCATTTCAGTTAAAATTAAAATTAAAAATTAATGATAATTCTTTATAATTGTCCTTATCGAAAAAAAGCTTCGAACACAAATCACTTTGCATTAATTGCAAAAAAATCTTACTTGCTTCTTATGTTCTTTTTTCACTTTCAAACTCTAAAAAAACCACCATTAATTTCGACGACAATATTGCCGATGAACACGAATCACATAGTAAGCATGTCCGACGAAATGACGACACATACATCCCCACGGTTCAATAGCAAACCGCCGACAAAGCAACCGTTGAAACAACTGTTACCAAAAAAAGATATAAGAGACATAAGTTTGGAGAAGGCACAACGGCAGAGTCCAGCGGTTCAGAAACCGGCAGATATTACTCGTACCAATGAAGATCATGTTGCTGCCGATAAACGTATTATTCCGCACAAAGAAGGTGAACCCGGAAAAAAACCCTTGATGATGCCCGCAAAATCTACATTTAAACAAACTGCCGGTAAGTCGGGGGAAGACGCCGGAGCGGCTGTGAAAAAAACATTTGCTAATCATATGGACAAAACAGGAACCAACACTCATAATCCTGTCCATGCGAAGATTATAGAAGAATCTTCATCGAGGATGGAAACCAACATCGATCATGGACAAGACGGAATACAGACAACCAGAAGGCAAACGATACAAGATCTTGTCCACCCAGACTTGCCTGGTTCGTCCACAGAAGCGATGGCCTCTAATCCAAAATCAGATCTGGTCCATCGAAAGTCATATGGACAAAAAAATATATATATATATATATGTTGTCCACGAGAAGCCCAAAGATTCGTCCACACAGGAAGAGATAAGAGTTGATTCAAGCCGACTACCGCGCAGGCTCTATGCCGTTGACCGATATCCCCCCGGTGGACGGATCAACTCATACTCCAAGCCGGAATATATCATGGATCTCGTGGACGCTCTTGGAGGAATTGAAGCATTGGAACAACTTAAATCTTCGGTATTTGGGCCTCTACTGAACATACAGGTACGAATTGCTTCACTGTCCGGCAAAATTTTCCATCAGATGTTATGTCGATCTCTCGTAACAGCTTGGAGGTACGAGTTATGGTTTGTCTTTGGTGGACATATGTTTAGTCTATCACTCCGTGAATTTGGTATAGCAACTGGGTTTCCTTGCGGGCCATATCCCGAGAAGTTTGTATTACAGAGGATTCTAACTCCTGAAGATTTGAAACATCCCTATTGGAACAAGCTATTAGGTAGCAAGGAGCGAGTGTATTAATAAAGGACATTGTCGTCATGCTGAGGAGGTAAACGTACTAACATAACTATTTGAGGAGGTATGAACCTAATTGCACATCTTGCTGTCTAATACTGCTGAAATGTTTGCAGACTATTGATGCATGGAAAGCATCTCATATTTGGGCTAATAAAACTAGAACCATTGTTGTAATTAGGTTCTCCTAAAAACACCGCAGCCGCCGGGGATTGTGGACGAAACATATGTCATGTCCACAGAAAACAGAGTGAACGTGTCAACCGTTGAGAGCGTAGGCAGAGGTCAAGTAGTGAAACCATCTCTCCAGAAGGTTTGTTATATCTTGAACATTACTTTAGCACATTATTTTCATATTGTTTAATAAGAAACTATTGTCTTTGTTTGGCATGGGGGATAAGTCGTCAAGCGCATGCAAGAGTTTAGAGTTTGGAGAAGAAGATGTGGTCTTGTATGAGAAGAGGCAAGACATAGTACCAACAGAGGTTGCAAATGACGGATCAAGATTAACAAATGAAGATGTTGTTGAGCAGGTTTATATCCACATATAAAACAATGGGTCGTTGTGTAGACATCTTCACACCTATGTTATGTAACTAATGTTTTTTACATTTTATAGGTTATGGCCAAGGAGGATAGCGGTAATGACAACAGCCTTCGCGACGACCTGCCCAAAAATATTGCTCCCCTGGTATTAACATGTCCCAAGATGCGTAGGATTTTAAGTAATGAGGCTTTCTATAAAGAGGGTGAAGCGTTATTACGCAGGGTTGGACTATGGGTAATATCATGGGGAATGATAGGTTCAATGTTTTATATTCAATGCATCTAAATCAAATGGATGTGCAAATTTTCTGGTGCAGAGCAACCACTCACAACAGGTACTTATGGACATATTATACAATGAATGACAAGATGAGCAAGATAAGGGGATGGTGTGCCCAAAGGAAAAATACATAGACCAAAGTGAAGTAAGTTGATTTACTTGTCCGTATGGTGGACATTTTTTCTAGAGTTTATTGTCCATAACATTTTTAATATGTACAGGTTGAAGTCGTGGACGAGATTTTGGGTGATAAAAACAAAACGGTTGTCCATGAGGAAGCATCACGTAAAGATGAAGACAAGCTGGAGGGTGTGGGTGTGGAAGCAAAGAAAGTGGCTACTGGCCAACATATTCCCGGAGTAGTTGACTTGGTAAGTAAGACTTTTCAATTAAATATATTTTGGCCTATGAAATTGTTTTGCTACCATGGACCATGGAAACATATAATGTGGTTGATTGTGTTATTTCGTCTCAGTCTGATGACTCTGAATCTAAAAGTGGATCTAATGATGAAATGGATGAAGAAGATGTAGAGGACAAAGGAAAAATAAGAGCAGAGGAGGTGAGTACAAATATGTAGTGGACATAATACGGTGGACTTATGTATATGTCCACATGATACATTATGTACCCTTTTCACGGAATAATTAGTAAATAACATAGCTTGTTTTCAATTTCATTTGTTCTCAGGCTGATGAAGTGGATGAGGAAGAGCAGGTGTTTGTGGATTAACAAGACAAAGAGCATATTGGTGTCCTACAAATTGCATCAGAAGCAGTAAGTACATTTCTTATTGTTCACCTAAGTAAGGAGATGAACATGTTATGAAATAACATGTGGTCAGGATATGTTTATCTAAACCTGAATATGTCCATGAACATATGGATCACCCTCTGCTTGACTAGGTATGTCCACTAAAGGAAATGAGGTGGAGGGTGTATCTGTAGAACCAAAGAAAGCACCACACAGAAAATATATTTCCAGAGCTTTTGATCTGGTAAGCTGAACGTGGACATATTCATATGGACAAGTTGGGAGTGATACCTCGACATAATTTTTCCCATTATAATAGGGTGAGGACTCTGTCTCTGAAAGTGAGTCTATTGATGAAATGGAGGATGAAGAGGATGAGGTACTTGGACCAGTGTTTGGCGGAGAGGTTAGTCATATCCTATTGGAGCGGTCCGTCAGGACCACATCTGAAATGTGTCTCTTCCCAATTTTTGTTTTAGAGGCTTAGCATTTTTATTTATAATCAGGCATACCAAGCTGTGGAGCCACCGAATGACCAACCAGACGAACAGGGGATTGAGCAAGCGAATGAGCTGGCCCAGCTCCCCCAAAATGAGTTGGTATCCGTAAGTCAATTTTATAAAGCCTTATCGCATTAACGTATGCATTCCATGTACATATCAGTGTAAAATGAGTGGACAAAACGTAAAAATAATTTCTATGATTAAACAAGTAAAGTCGTGGACGTAACATATACTTGTGGGCAAATACATTAGCTAGGTAATATATAGATATGGATATAAATTGGATGGGTAATACATAGACATGAAATTGGCTGGGTAATACATAGATATGGACATAAATTGGATGGGTAATACATAGACATGGACATAAATTGGCTGGGTAATACATAGACATTGACGTAAATTTGACCATATCTCATTATTTGATACCAGCACAATGACGGTTGTTCTGAAATTCAATCGAACCAACAAATGGATGACAAAATTCAGGAAGGTCTCCCACGTGATGTAGAGAAAGAGGTAAGACATAACTTAACAATTTATATTTTCTTCCAGTAATGCTCTTCCCTTTTTTTAACTCCCCTAGGAATCGCACGAGCTAGACGCCGATCATGCAGAAGAAGGAAATGTACAACTTAAGCTCGATGAAGATATGGTAAGAATATTATCATTAAGTGCAAAACTTAACAAGAATGTTTTGAATATTAATCACAATGTTAAACTTAAGGTCTTATACATGGCATCAATGTAACAGGAAATGAGCTCGGATTCAGGTGGTTCTGATGGTGATATTCTTGATGATTTTGCATCGAAAAAACATGCTGGGAAGAGGTTGCAAAGGGATAGAAAACGCCCTAGAAGATTAAGAGACTCAACCACACCATGGAATGTTGACGGAAGATTGGTCCATCATTCTATCTTGAGACTAGATGGACAAATTGAAAAGAACTTAATGAAGGCGCTGAAATCATACAAACAAAAGTATGTCCATCCAATTTTTGTTTTATTCTCTTATTGTAGATTCAAATGACATATCAACTGGTTAATGTTTTCATGTTTAGCGAGTACATCATTAATGGACATTCAGTCCGGAAGGAATTTTTCATGGAGATCTACAAACCGCAAAGCTAGGTGGATTCAACTGTAAGTAACGGTTCGAAATAAGACACCATAATTGGTTGTCGCATATTTCACCAATTATTAAATATGTAAGTCACTTTTTTCAGCATATTGATGCGTTGTTGAGTCTATTGTGGAGGAGACATGGTGATGCGTTGATAGAGAAAAGGATTGCAATTACGGACACATTCTTCACTGGAACGCTTTGTCTCGATTACACACAATTCAAGAGGTGTAAAAATAGAGGTTTGTGAACGTGGAACAGTATGACAAGGAATTATGTAAAAGGTATCATTGCAAATCGGTCCACCAAGTTTGCATGGTACCAAGATGTTGACACCTTGTATGCCCATATGAATATGGGCAAAAAGCATTAGGTTGTATTGGTGATTAACCTCATCACGGGGAAGATAGTAATACTAGATCCATTTCACAACGCAACCGACGAACGTAAGATGGACACGACAATGGACCCTCTCGTGGACATGTTGACAGCGACGCAACGGACCAACTTGTCCTGAAACAGTTATATAAGACTCATCTACCATCTACCTTCATTTATGAGCGTGTACGTGAGGTCCCGCAAAAACAACGTTCTGAAGATTGTGGGATATTTACAATCAAATTTATCGAACTTCACTGCCATGGTTTAGCTTTGGGTGGTATAATGGACCAGATGACGGAAAAAATGCCCATGAACTATGCGCTAGATGTCTATGAAGAATTTGTGAAGCAACTAAGGATCTGAGGAGTCTTGTCTCGTAATTTTCTATGCTTTAACCAAACTTGTTACCTAAAACTTGAAAACTTATAAGTATTTATGTTCAGCTTTGTTTAAGTATTTTATTTTGTTGTGCAACTTGTATTATGTGAATTGCATCAAGCACTTATCTATGTTGAAGTGGACCTCATTTTTATAAAAATAGTGTGTATATTATTATTTAAAAAGGCTACATATAAGTGGTACTCGTACATGGACGAAATGCAGTGTTCAAGATTATGTCTATTAATTGTCCTACAATCACACCACGTACTTAATGATGTCACAAGAGCCCACATGTCCCATGTACTTGTGTCATTTTGTACATGATAGATCAGTACCACTTACTAACTTATAGCCACTTCAATTTAGATCTAGGGTTATTTATGGGGGAATCCCTTTATTAATACATGAGTTATTAAGGAAATAAATGTTGGTTCACATAAAATATATGTCAAGTGATGCTCAACATTAGTGCACTAACTCATTTCTGCTCTCCTACTCATTCATGGGGGATTTCTTCTTATCATCTCTACCCTTTGAACTGAAACTATCAATTGCATCACTAGTTGGGATGTATGGTTTCCAACACCTAGGCCCTCTAATCTCTAGTGGGCAAGATGGCATCACACTGGCGTTGCACCCCCGTGTTTTGAGGACTGCATCTTTGCACATGATTGAAACCTTCCCACATCTTGCAACTACCGGGTCCAAGTTTTAGCATTTCATTTTATGGTGTGCACAAGCCGGGAACGAGACAGCATGCTACTTGGAGGGTTTACGTCTTATAGCTTGCGAAGGAGAAGTTGATAATGCCATTGAGTTACTAGACCTAACACATGCATCAGAAACTTCATTGAAAATTAATCTTTTAGGAGCTATACTCATGTACTGTGACGAAAGAGTCAAATATGGAACCTGGAAAATGGTGAGATTCTTATTTGCATCACCATCATCGGAGTATAACAGATGCTTAATCGAGAGAGTTGTTTCCGACTTCTGCTATATGTCCAAAAACGAACATGTGTAAAAAGATCTCCACGGCGAAGGTCCTTAAAAAATACATGCCGATTACAATTATGTATTGTTGTTACAGAAGCCCTCCATTTCGAAGATGCCTGTAATGCTTTTTAAGATGGTGTGTTTTCAAGATTTGGAAAGGATATTACTGGTGATGGATGAAATCAACTTACGTATGCGAACTAATCTTCATTCGCAAGAACCCGCTCTACAACTATAAGGTTAGGACTTCAATGTTATCATGGACATTTAAAAATACGGTGGTAATATAGTTAGTCATTGACGAAAATGGTGTATATTTGTCTATGTTATACTAGGATGTTGGTTAGTTGTCCATGGTAGTTGTAATTTGTACTTAAGGTTTCTGAGCATTGACAGTAACTATGGAAAAAAATGGAATGGCAATATGGACGTAATGTTTTTTTGGTTTGTCCATCCAGGTAATTTTTGTTTTTGTCCACCTAGCTAATTTTTCCGTTTGCGACTTTTTATGTAATGTTCGATGTCTATTTCTCTTAATATATAATTATGCATCCCATTATGTCCACCTAATTTTTTTGAACAAAAAACAATTTTATTCATATTATATACGTTATGGATAATAACAACTATCGAACATTTTCGTCCATAAGAGATACAACAACGTATTGAAGTTGGAGAAGACGACATCATGGACATACAACATCATGGACATACAACCAGAGAGGATTATACAAAATTGATTGTCCATAAGGAACATCATCAACGTAAGATAAGGATCATCATGGATATAGTGAAGACCACATACAAAATGAATTACTTGTCCTTGCCAATAACTTGCATTACACATTTCATACTAGATGGACAAATCAAAAAACAATACGTTCATATGCCACATTCCTGTTTTGTCCACAATTACTGTCCATGTCCCGAAACCTTAAGTACAAAATACAACTACCATGGACAACTAACCAACATCCTAGTCTATCATGGACACATATTCACAATTTCGTTCATGATATAATTAAAGTCCTACATCGGGTTCTTGCAACTTGCCCTATTGTGTCCTGGCAGGTTGCATGTCGTGCAATTCCGGACTGCACGGATCGTCCCCTCATTATTTCGCAACCACAAAATGAGTCATTTCCGACATGGAATCAAGGGTTTCACATTTTAAATTTTTTTTATGTAACTTACACGTTGCTCTCCTTGTGATGGGATCCTAACGGTCCTTGGCCTGCCCGCCCCCTTTTTGGTTCTCGGGGGGTTCTTGGCTAGGCATATCGATGTCTTTTTCTCACGCCGGTGGCATTATTATTTCTGTCCACAATTTCAACCACTCATTAACCGAGTAACATTTACCAACTAAAGAGTATATATCGATGTTTCTAATACCAACAACAGCTGATATTACTTGGTTTTAATGCATAATAGTGAGCATTTATGTTTGCTATTCTGCATTATTCAGAGTGTTTTCATTGCATATTCGGTAGAATTTCAGTATTCTAGGTGTTCGGCTCGAATCGGAGCAAAACGATGCATTTTAGAAGTTTCTCAGAAGATTTCAGAAGTGCCAGAAGAAGTGCTCGATCTAGCACAGTAGAGAACGATCGAGCAGATGATCAACATTATGCACGATCGAGCAAAAGCTCCTGGAAAAATCCGGAGATGAAGATCAATCGTGCAAAAGAAGAAGTGTCGAGCAAAAATGCAAGTTGCTCGATCGAGCAAACACTTGATCAATCGAGCACAACACCCGGGAAAAGATTAAAGTTTTCCAATTTTGCAAATCAAGTCCTCAAGCCTATCCAAGTTTTCCTTATTTGATATTTTACTTTTTTAGCCTATAAATACAAGGTGTTTTANGAATGTTAGGTTTAACTTTTTAGGATTTAATTTGTTAGGTTCTTAGTCTAAATTTGTTCTCATTGTTTGAATTAGATTGTTCACCTAGTTCATGATTATAGGTCAATAAATACAAAGAGATTTGATTTAGAAACCTGACCTAATTTAGATGAATAAGTGTTTTTACATGCGAGAGTATTGTTTTAATGCTTATGAACAATTGAATTTGTGTTTTAATGCATGATCGAATTGTTTTAAAGACAGTGAGAGTTTATCTCTGGCAATTCGATCATAGGGTTTAATACTCCGAGAGGAGATTAAACTGCA
>OVBE01005687.1:0-21228 GCA_900406425.1 Iberis pinnata
ATATATATATATATATATATAAATATATATATGAGATATTTTTTGAATCTACCATACGTGATAGATCATTTATATGAAATACCATATTGTACCAAATTTGTAAGAAATACCAAAAATGCGTGGTATTGTAATATGAATTAAAAGACAAAATTGTCCTCTAAACACTCTCTTCTCTCACTTCTTATAACACCTTTTTTTCTTTTTCTTTTTTTTTTTACATTTTTCACTTTCTTTTTTTCTCTCTTTCCATTTTTCTTTCTCATTATTTCTTATTTCATGCTCAATTTTCATAAACTTATTTTCATTCTAAAAACATGGATAATTTGGTTTATTCTTCGATAGACATAATTGTCAAATATTTTCTATATCCGTTTTAATTTTTGACGTATAAATTTTGGTAGACATAATTATTCACTAAATTATTTTTTACATTTTTTGTCCATTGAACAATGTCATAATTGTAATACATTGCAAGATGTAGTAGACATAATTGTTAAACTTTGTCCATAGAATATTTGGGTATGACATGATTATTGAAATCATGTCTATCATATGTGGTAGACATAAATATTATTATCAATCTTGTCCATAGACTATTTCTAATGGACAAAAGTATGTCTAAAAAAGTATATCTATAGCGGATTTTAAACAACAATGAACACAATTAATGAAGTTTGTCCATTTAACAAAATTTTTTGGACATACTTTTGTATACACAATTTAGGAATACTAATAAAAATTTATGTCCACCACATATGATATACACGACTTCAATACTCATGCTACACTCAGACCTGTTATGGACAAAGTTTTAAAATTATGTCCACCACACCTTGCAATGTATGACAAGTGTACATTGAAGTTTAAAATAAAATAACATTGTTTAATGGACAAAAAATGTAAAAAATAATTTAATGACAATTATGTCCACCAAAATTTACACTAATTATATCCATTAAATTGAGCATGGAAGAAAATATAATGAGAAAGAAAAATGAAAAAAGAGAAAAAGAAATAAATAAATGTAAAAAAGAGAGGAGAGAGAATAAAGTGTGTCATAAGAATAAGAAGTGACACATTTTCTATTTAAAATATAAAATAAAACTGATTATGGAATTAAAGAAGTACAAATAAGGGACAATAAGGTATTTTCTCAAATATGGTTATGGTATTTTACACAAAATGAGATCAATATGGTATTTTTCATAAATTGTCCATCATTTATGCTATACACTATAATTATCTCTATATATATCTATATGTTTAATAATTATATATATATACACACATATGTCTAATATATATATATATATATATATATATATATATATATNAATTACAGATTTAGGTTTTAAATCCCTAAACTCTTAATGAACATACTAATTAATTGTAACAATCATAATAAATATACTAATGTATGAGTTTATTCATGTTACATACTTATTATCAATCTCAATAACGAATTTCATAAACATTTACGAAAACATGTTTGATACTCAAAAGTGTTTATAACGATATATGATCTTAAACCATGAATTCTGAAAACGCAAAGCGTACATTTACGAATTGTTGATCGAATGTCATTAACAACACTGAATGGACATGAAATCCCAATCATTCAGCTCAATGAGTAATATTAGTCATTTATATCAAAACCCTAAACCCTAAATCAAACTCTAAATAATCTTTTATATTTCTTGACGAAAGTAGGGTTATCCGTCAGTAATTCCAGACGGATTTCTGACGGATATGTCAGTAATCCGTCAGAAATCCTAAATTGTGGCGCGTTTCAAATTCCCAAAAAATCGAAAACATGCGAAAATTCAATTTTTTTTTGTTTATGACGGATTACTGACAGATATGTCCGTAAGTAAATCCGACATAAAAGCATAATCAGACTCTTCTTCTTCCCCATTTCTCCAACGAAAAAACGCAAAACTCCAACGATTTCAAGCTCAAAACCACAAAGCATATCAAGCATTTATAAACCGATTAAATGGTTGATCAAAGGTTAGTATAGTGTTTAGGGTGAGATTTAGGGTTGGGAATGTTAATTTTGTTGATTTTTTGGAAGTTTAAGGATTTTGGTGATTTTGGAAAAACCTTAGATTTTTGTGATTGAATGATGAAATTGTTTTGTATGAAATGTTTAGATTAATGGTTTTTATAATTTTTTAATGATTTTGAGATTGATGATGGATGATTTAGGGTTTAGGGTTTGAATGATTTAGGGTTTTGTGATTTGGTGTTGGTTTTGGAAATTGTTAGATTTTTAGGGTTTTGTGAGTTTTTGGAATGTTGATTTAGGGTTAAAAATGTTAGAATTGTTGATTTGCAATTTTTTAGATTTTTAGGGTTTTGTTCAATTTTTGGACTGTTGCTTGAGGGTTTAAAATGTATGAATTGTTGATTTGGGGTTGATTTTGGATTTTTTTTTAGAAATTTATTAATTTAGGTTGATTTTAGGTAAATTATGAAAATGTTAGATGTTAGTTGTATTGGAAAGTGATTTTGGTTTAGAGTTTAGGAATTAGGTTGATTAATTAGATTTTTCTAAGTTAAAGTATAAATCAAAATTAAATTAACTAATTTTTAAAAATATTTGAAATATAAATTGGAATTATATAATTATATTTAAAAATATAAAATTTTTTCAATTATATTTTAGAATCACAAAATATAACTAATTATATTGACCGTGTATTTCAGTTCTTACGGTCGATTTAGATCTCCATCGGAGCTTGGCCAGTAATCGGGACCTTCAGAAAGGTCCCCTACTGGTACTCGGGTGCATGAGACGTAGACACCCGAAGGACCTCCGTATCCCCAAGAGTGGATGTCTATAGAGGACCTCTTAATCCAGCCTGGACGGGAGAGATTGTCGCGACTGCACCCGTCTGCACGTGACGGCACGACGTTGTTTCTACAGTCGGAAAACGGCATCGCGAAGTGCATCAAGCGACTGATGCAAGGACTTCTCAAAGTGGCCTATCATACGTTTAGAGATATGCCATCCGCATACTAGGAGTACTAGTTTTACTGCTTTGCGGTAAGAATTACATAGATTATATCAATTTACCAACAAACCAAAACTATATGTAGTTACTAAACCCTAACGTTTCAACTTTATAACTCGAGTACAACTCGGTACCTCATATGACCCGAGAGGTCCAGAGGGAATTTTATGCATGAGCGTCCATGACGTACACTCAACACGTGTACGCTTGGAAGCATAGTTGGTATGTTGAGGGGAAGAAGTATAACATGATATCTGATGAAGTCTTCGAACGCTTCCTCAAATATTGGGAGGACGAGAAAACGAAGGGAAAGTCGACGACGAACAAGTAAAACCGGATAAGTACGCGAGATGGCAAGGGGATAGCGACTACGAACACCGGTTCGAAAAATACGGTCACTTGAGCGGATGAGATCGTATGTCAATATTTTCTATATAACAAACTTAATAATTGAATACTGAATTCTAGTTTGATTCTCAATTATAAAATAGGAGCGTGAGACTTGCCGTCGACCATGACCTATTGAGATTATGAAGGACATCCACACGAACAAGAAGACGGGCCATGTCCAAAATGTGGTAGTTCGCGAGGTTGTCGAGACAACACGACGGCTGTTCGAGGAACGGGCATCTCATGAGTCCGTTGATAGTGACGCACTCCCGCTTGATACCCAGTACGAGATTGCGTCTCAGGTATTATGTTAATTTTATTTAAAATTATATTTAACATAATGTTTTGTTTTAACATAATGTTTTGTTTTTTGTTTCTTGCAGGTTACGAAGAAACAGAATGGGCGCATGTTAGGTCTCCGGAACATGGCCTATTTATGTTTCCTGGGATCCTCTCGATCGAGGGGTTCCAATTGGGACGAGGAGATGCGGTGAAAGGACGCGACTATGGAAGCGATGCAGCAGGAGATGGCTGAGATGCGGGCCGCGCAAAGGGAGCAAGAAGCCCTGATCCAGGCTCGCGTCGTAGCCCAACTCAAAGCCCAACAGGAAGAGATGCAACGTCAGATGGAAGCCCAGCTGAATGCAACTATGGATTCGTTCATGGCGCAAATGGCGCCTCCGTACCCACCACCACCACCACCATAGTAGTTTAGATTTATTTTTAAACTTTTATTGTTTGTATTGAATATTTGTACTATTTTTTATTTTTGTAAATATTTTGCAAATTTTGGTATTATGAATATTTTTAGAATTTTAATTATTAATATATATATATAATTATTTATTAAATATATATTAATTAATAATTTCAATTATTATTTTTATTTAAAATATATGATTCGGCAATAATTCGTCAGGTAATAACCATCAGTATATCCGTCCCTAATCCCATAGGAATTTCTGACGGATTAGTGACAAATATTTACTGACGGATTGCTGACGTCTCTCTTATTGACGGTTAATCCGTCAGCAATTTGTCAGTAAATATCCGTCATTAATTCTTGAAAGATTAGTGACGGATGTTCAATTACTGACTATTTAATACTGACAGACCAAATCCGTCATGAATCTGTAAGGAATGCTTATTCGTGATGGTTTTGTCCGTCATTTTTGGCATGTTTTCTTGTAGTGAATTTCAAGATCTTCTTTGGTGAATGAGCTTGAATTTGCCAAATAAAATCTTGAGCGAATTGAGCTCTGCTACTTCTGTTGCGAAAGCAAGCCATTAAGAGGGATTATCGTCAAACAATATATATACACTTATCTTTGAGTTGTTTATAAGAAGAAAAAACTAGTCTATCGTCCATATATATTAATTAAGTTTGTAACACTTGTATCTATTGTACCATAAATTTTTTGCAGTAAAAGAGATCAATTTTATATTTCTTATATAGAAATACATTCCAAAATAGATTATTTTATACGACATTATACGATACAATTGAATAAAAATCACACTTCAGATACTTACATTTAGGAGTACCATGGAAACCAACATATGGGTCCATCAAGAAACCCCACTCTGCATATAATTCAATCATTATATGTTCGATGATAATCTTTCTGCACCCCTAAAACTTTCTTCATAGATTTCATATTAAATTAATTTAATAAAATCGGTATAGAGTCGGATCTGAAATTGGTAAATTGATGTTCTATACGGAATTATATAAATTAATTTAGGGTCAAAATTGATGTTTTAAGTTTCAAATAAGTTCTTACTGAGTCAATAAAATAATTGAAGTTATTCAACTATTCAAAATTATTTTACTAACAAAAGAATACAATTCAAAATGGTTTTCCATAGTCAATAAGATGTATGAAAATCCTTCTCCAATTTATTTTAGAAAATTACAAAATATGCTACTATTCATTAATGGATAGCATTTAGCAATCTTTCTAGCTCAATTAATGTCTGCAGAAAATCAGAAATCTTTCCACAGTCCGTAATAAATTCGTAGTAATTGATTAACGGTCAATAACCCCAATTAGTGCCAATACAGTAATAGTTTCCATATAATCCTTATATATGTATCAGCAAGAGAATTTTAAATTATCATTCTAAAAAATCCATTCACAAAGTAATTTGTAATTTTTTTAAATACAATATAAAATTACAAATATTTTCCTATTAACAAAAAATTTAATAAATAATTTACAATATTTGAAATATGAAGTTTAAAACTTATAAGGTACTTTTTTTTGTCACCACTTATAAGGTAGTTTATATATAAAAATATAAAATTTAGAAGCTAGTTTATTTTTATCATTTATTTTTTGGTCAAGTTTATAATGATGATATTTTCAGAATATTTATATAAAACGTGTACCTACATATATATTTTTCAGAGTTTGTCATAAAATTTCTATGTTTCACATCAAACAATATTTTTCTAGAGACTTCCTAGAATAATATGTGGGGTTTTGGATTATGTATAATCATATTATTTAAATAAAAATTTGAAAATAAATTATTTTATTTGTACATAAATATTAGTTTTTGTATAATAAAATTAACTAACAGCACTTAAACCACGTCGTACTACAAATTATTTTATTACATAAACATTATCTCGTATCTCTAATTTTAATTCATTATTTAAACATTATTTTCTACGCTAATTTAATTATAACAGCAATTGTTCTGTTTTATTAATTTTTTTTCTCATATTGCAATTAATTATACCGTTTCGTTTACTTTTTTTTTTTGTTATATATCACTTAATTTAGTATTACCATTCAAATCTTTAAAATAAATCAGAAAACTGCTTTTCTTTAGAAATTTAGCCTTGCAAGAGATGTGTCACTGAATATTCAAAATTTATAGTCAACAAGGCAAATAAAATTATTAAAAGAAAGAAAAAAAGACAGTACCAAATGGTAAAATTTGTTTGTTTCCAACAAAAAAAATATTAGTACTAAATTGTAATTTAATATATACAGGTAGGATTTAGATGTTTTTATGTGTAGTAAGTACAATAACTAACTATCCCCTACTAGCATTGGTCCATAGAAACATAATTATATTGACTCAGAGCATTAATAGTAATTTAATAATTACTTTTATTTCTTTGTACTTTAATTTTAATTTATTTTATTTCATGATTTTAAACGATTCAGAGATGCTCTCTCTCTCTCTGCAACACACTGCACAAACACAATTTTTTTTACAGAGCACTGCCTTAATTGGATCTGTGAGCCCTCTCTGACAATCTCCATTATCTCTCTTTACTTTCCTTCTTTCATTGAATCCTTCTCTGCTATTTCCGTCTGAAGATTCTTCTTTCTTCTACCGGATCTCGATTCTTCATCTCGAGCTCTATCTTTTACGTTCTGTAATCGCTGTTTTGTTTTGTTTGTTCTTTTAGGATCTGGTTTCAATGTTTGATTCATAGGTGTATGTTTTGATTAGTGTTGTTGATTTGTTTATAAGAGATATGAATCCTCTTTGCTGCATTGCTCCGGTTTCAATCGATGACCGTACTAATCCCGTGGTGGCTAAATCGCCGACGGTGACAGCGAATAACCAGTCTCAGTTAGGGTTTGATGCTCTTTCGGTTTTGAAACCGAGTAGTAACCACGCTTCTAAGCCGTCGTTCTCAACTCAAGCCTCTTGGATCAGCCAAGATCAGCTTGAGAGACTCTCTTCCGAAGTAGTAGGCTCTGAAGACGTGAATCTCGATGCTAAGGGAGGTTTCTTCTTTGGAAATGGCGTCGGTGGTGGAGGTGGAGTCGCCGGGATTATGTATAAGTGGGTGAACTATGGGAAAGGGTGGAGAGCTAGATGGTTTGAGCTGGAGGACGGAGTTTTGTCGTATTACAAGATCCATGGTCCTGATAAGATCATGATGAATCCCTCTAGAGAGAAGGGCGTTAGAGTGATCGGCGAGGAATCTGTTAGGTACATTAGAAAGGCTAGCTGCGGCAGCAGCAACCGGCTTGGAGCTTCTGTAGCTTCAAAGCCTTGTAAACCATTCGGAGAAGTGCATTTGAAGGTACTTGCAAACATTCATCAATCATTATTCTTTGAAACGTTGCTGCGTAGTTACTAGAATAAGTCTTGATTTTAATCCAACACATTGTTTGTGATTTGATGGATAGTGGAAATTATATGGGGGCTAAGGTTACACGTTTCCATATTTTTATTCTGCATTCACTTGAACTGGTAGCTGAGGTTATATTGATTTATTGTAGGTTTCTTCAGTTCGTGCGAGCAAGTCTGATGAAAAAAGGCTTGCTATATATACGGGTACAAAGACTCTTCATTTACGTTGTGTATCGAGAGAGAATAGAGCAACCTGGATAGAAGCTTTGCAGGTGGCCAAGGATCTTTTCCCTAGAGTGCCCAGCGGCGACATCCTACCCTCAGAAGATGCAGTTGTTTCAACTGAGAAGTTGCGTGATAGGTTACTGCAGGAAGGCATTGATGAAACAGTAGTAAAAGATTGTGAGAACATTATGCTTTCGGAAGTTTCTATGTTGCAGAACCGGTTGAATGTTCTTTCACATAAACACATTACACTACTAGATACATTGAGACAGTTAGAGGTATGGTCTGGTTCTTCTCTGTGCAACTTTTTTTTATATTGGCCTAATAGTCTCGAACTTTTCCAATTCTTTGGGTGTGAAGTATATGTTTCTTGCAGCAACAGACTCTAGTTGAATTTAAACATTGTGAACATATTCCTATACCAGTCTTACGTTTTCATCTACTTCACTTGGTTTACAGAGCTTTAAAGTAGAATCATTAATGTGATTCTTTAAAAGTCATCTTGCAGACTGAGAAAATAGAGCTGGAAACTACGGTTGTTGATGAAACAAAGGAGCATGACTCTTGCTGTGGACAAGGAAGACGATTTAGTGGTTAGTCACATTACATTGTGTGCAACTGCATGTCTGTGGATTCTTGTTCTGTATATTCTCTCACTGAGTTCTTCATTTTATTTGTTGATAAAAAATTTCTCCAACAGATTTCTATTCAGTCATGTCAGAGGCATCTGCAAGTGATTTTGAGGCTGAGAATGAAAGTCAAGATGGAGCAGATGTTGAATCTGATGAAGAGGATGTACCATTCTTTGATACAAATGATATCCTATCAGCTGAAGCACTGAGAAGTGCTTCTTATCGTAGCAGAGAAGCTGAAGGAAATGGAGCAATGTATGATAGAGACCCCTTCTTTTCTGACCGCTTGCAAGTTCCCGTTAGTATTCCGCAGTATCCATATGTCAGAAGAAGGGATAATTTACCGGAGCCAAAGGAGAAGGAAAAGCCGGTTGGGTTGTGGTCAATCATCAAAGAAAACATTGGCAAAGACTTGTCTGGAGTTTGTCTCCCCGTATATTTTAATGAGCCACTTTCTTCGCTGCAGAAGTGCTTTGAGGATTTGGAGTACTCATACTTGATAGACAGAGCACTTGAGTGGGGAAAACAGGTAAGGTTCCTCAGCCTATGTTATAACTTATATTTTAGTTCAAATCATGAAAGAGTGGTCTTTTCTTCAAGTAAGCATTTTGTTGTGATATGATAGCTTTCAGATATTCAAATAAATGTTCTGGTAGCCTATTTTGATATGTTCATTACATTATATTTTGGACTCACCATCTGATACTTGTCCCCTACTAAACAAACTGCCCTGGCTTATCCAACTGTATATCTAACTCTTTGTAAGTAGCACAAACTGTCTGATTTTACTGGATTCTTATTCTGTCGAGCTATACTTAACTCGGCCTCTACATCTGTTGGAACAGTTAGACTTTACTTTGATGCTATTACAGTTCGGGTTTGGGTCAGAAAAGTTGGGTGGTGGAAACTAGTTATGCTGTTAGTTCAACCCAACCCTGATCAATAAAGAGATAAAACCTTTCAAATTGTTTATGATTAAATTTGGGGAACTTGATTTATCATCATATATTGTTGGCAACAGGCTTACTGCAACATAGTTACAATTGAGATCAAGTCACTCCCCAAGCTGAAAAAGTTTGGTTTTATCTTTGTCTTTTTCTCATTTCAGGGTAACGAGTTGATGAGGATTCTAAACATTGCAGCGTTTGCTGTATCTGGCTATGCGTCCACAGAAGGCAGGCAATGCAAACCTTTTAATCCTCTACTTGGTGAGACCTATGAAGCTGATTACCCAGATAAAGGGCTTCGTTTCTTCTCAGAGAAGGCAAGTTTATGCATGACATGTGAAAAATGTTACATCTGATTCTTCCTAAACCTCTACAATACTATAATAGCAACCCCTAACTTTTCTGGCAACCTGATTCTTTTGTTCAGGTGAGTCACCATCCAATGATTGTTGCTTGCCATTGTGAGGGACAAGGTTGGAATTTCTGGGGAGACTCAAATATCAAAGGAAAGTTTTGGGGGAGGTCAATCCAGCTTGACCCAGTGGGTGTCTTGACATTAAAATTTGATGATGGTGACACATACCAATGGAGCAAGGTTACCACTTCCATATACAACATCATACTCGGTAAACTTTACTGTGATCATTATGGAACCATGCGCATCAAAGGCGGTAGCAATTACACCTGCCGGTTGAAGTTCAAGGAGCAGTCAGTCATTGATCGAAACCCTCGTCAGGTATTAGAACTGGCCTTTAATATCTTCATATCTTAGACAGTGAAGCTTATAGTACCAAGAATTTCAGAGAAATAAAAAAACTCGTCAATTGAATTTTGAAAAATCATCTGCAGGTTCATGGTTTTGTGCAAGACAACAGAACAGGGGAGAAAGTAGCTATATTGTTAGGAAAATGGGATGAAGCAATGTACTATGTATTGGGAGATCCAACAACAAAACCAAAGGGATATGATCCAATGTCAGAAGCTGTTTTACTGTGGGAAAGAGATAAATCTCCCACAAAAACAAGATACAATCTATCCCCTTTTGCAATCTCCCTTAATGAGATAACTCCTGGGATGATGGGAAAATTGCCTCCAACAGATTCAAGATTGAGACCAGACCAAAGACACTTGGAAAACGGTGAATATGAATCAGCAAATGCCGAGAAATTGAGACTTGAACAGTTACAGAGACAGGTACAAATTTCAATGAAACTGGTATAGTAAGCATAACTATTGTAAGTAGCATAGGCCTTAATGTACTATCTTTTGTGTTCAGGCAAGGAGACTACAGGAGAAAGGATGGAAACCGAGATGGTTTGAAAAGGATGAAGAAGGGAATTATCGGTATGTAGGAGGCTACTGGGAAGCAAGAGAGAAGAAAGATTGGGATAAAATCACTGACATTTTCAAGAAGCAGCAACAGCGTAACACTGTTTCATCTTAAAGGCATCTTCTCAGGTCTTTTTTTTGTCCCTTTCTGTTCTAATATATAGAAAGATCTTCACCATTCTCTCATTGTGCTTCTGTGAAAAATTGGCCAGAACCTTTGTTGGTGTGTGTCTGTGTATTATGTAAACTTATTGTTGATTATAATTTTTTCAATTAGCATTTTGGCTTTTTTGTGTGTGTGTGTGTGTGGCTATATTACTATGTGAATCTTAGTATTTGCAAGAAACAAAGGCTCCATAAGTCAGTTTTTCACAACAATCACTTTATTAATTTTTTTTAAAAAAGAATCAATGTATTATAATATGCAAATATTACATAAATTATTTGAAACATATGGTATAATTAGTAAATCTTATAATAGGTATTCTATTTGTATAAAACTAAGTTAAAACAATATTTATTCTAACTATGTTGTTTTTCTATATAGCTAGCTAGGTTTTAAAAAGTCAAAGGACTTTACAACAAATCCGACTTGGGTTGTAAAGAAGATATTTGTTTATACAAACTTGAGCTCTTCAATGGCCTTGTAGCTTTAATAATCTTGAACCACTGGCTCATTGGCTCACACGAACTATCCTTACTCAAACACTTGCAAGCATTAGCCACGATACTGTTAGCTACGTCTACGTCAAGGCACAAAGAAGTCGTGTTACTTGTTCCCGACGCTAAGTGCATCCTAGAGGCCGAGATGGTCTGCCATTTCGAACCCGGTCTAGAGCAACCGGTCCGAGTCATCTTAACCGGTTTTTTCAGTCCGTTGCTCTGTAAACACAAAGGCTGGTCTTTGATTCGTAGGGTTTTCTTAGTATAGCTCCATGGTTCAGAACTATTGCACGGACCAAGAGTAAGCTTTGTCGTATCATCAGGAGATCGTACCAAACAAAGTCCGGTTAACGGATGGAAGACTAGATTGTAAGCATCGGTTCGAGGGCCCGGTCCTAGTAAAACCAAATCAATTCAAAAATTATATATATTAAACCAAAATACATGCATCAATTATTGTTTTAAACTTTTAATACATGCACACCTTGAAGCGAGGATTGAAGAAGAGAGATCGTTTGCAAGAAAGTCGAATTTCGAGGACTAATCCAATCCGAATCCAATACACCATAATACTCAATCACCCCGACAACACCTTGTCTTAAGTAATAGCTTCCGGTAAGTGCCCAAATCGACCAATCAACGTCATTTTCAGTTGCCCAACCGGTTAAGCATCCCATATAGCGATTGTCGTTAGCGTTTTGACCTCTTTCATCTATACCAAATTCGCTAAGGAATAATGGAAAGCCTTTGTTAAGGAGAAAACCGCCACCGTTTCCAATCCGGTTTAGAATCCGACCGCAGTTATCGTTAGGGTTATTGGTTTTCCACGAGTTTCCGTCGCTGAAAGAATACCAATGGAGCTCGAAGACGAGTTTTCCGGTGAAAGATAGATTAATGGATTGAGACCTAACGAAGGAGAGATCGGTATCGAAGCTAAGACCGGATAGGATTACAAGTACGTTCTTGTTTGTTGAATGAACTGCTTCCGCCCCTTGTTGCATATACCTAGAAACATATTAATTAATTAAACTTTTTTAAATTAGTATAATAAAAAATAGAAGAGTTCTCAAAAATTGAACCTAAGACCATAAAAATACCAACTCTAATTAGCAATCTCATTTATAATACAATTTTAGATTTTATGTTTAAGATAATTTTTGAAGTAAATAAATTCGAATTTTTTTAGTAGGTATTATAGTATATGTGCCCCCAAAATATAGTTTTGGTAGTATTTGATGAAATTTATAATAAAATAACCCATAAAACATCTCTAACTATTGGAGATATGCACAAGAAGATATAGATAATATAAGAGTATATATTATATTATAGTTATGATTCATGTAAATCCTTAAAATATAGAAAGTCAAAGATTTAGATCTCTATCCTTATTTTATTATATTTGACATTTATAAATAGATGGTTCTGGTGATTATAAAAATAAATTGTTCAGAATATTAAATCTACATTAACTCTTAAGTTGTACAATTTTCAATTAAACGATTTAAAACAACAAAATTTCTGATGATTGAAATTGTTGAACCATCTTGAAAAGATATCATAAAAACAATGAACCTCATACTTAAATGACTTTCACAAAAGTGTAAATTGTCCGTAAACTCTTTAACTAAAATATAAATATTGAAATATGTATATATGTGCATGGGACTAAATGATAATGTTACCGTACTTGAACCAATCGTTTGCGTTTTGCCTTGGCCCTCTAAGTTCGTTCCTTAGACTCATGCCAACGACATTAGAGACACCGTCGAATGTCGCAGCCATTTTACTTAAAGCGGCGGTCCACACGGTGGGGTTGAAGAATTGATCACCGAAGAAACCATTACCGTCGTTGTTGGAGCAGCACCAGCCTGGTTTGGTTAGGTGGTTGTCTAATATCACCATCACATCGTTGTTTCCCAATGTAGTAACCACCATCTGCACAATATCAAAAAGAATATAAAGTTTTATAACTTATATAATTACATATTTCATTTTCACATTTTTCCCCCTTTTTTCTATTATAATTAAGAATGCTGTTTCGATTTAGATTGCTAGACTTTATCACGTGTTTTTTTTTAAATATTTCATGGCATGTGATGTGATCTTGACATCTATCCGGTATATGTTTTAATTTAGGTCGAGTTTTTATGCTAAGATTTTTCAGCTATTTTTTAATGATATATTTTTAAATGATATATATATATATATATAATGAACTGTTTTATTAATTCACAAACGAAAGTATTTGTAAAATATGTTATATACACGCATAGTCGGAGCTAAGATTTAGGACCCATACAAAATAAAATATTAATTTTGTTTAGTTTTTTTGGTGAAGTCGAAAAATCTTAATAAAGAGGTACAAATTTTAGTTTTTTTATAAAGTATATTATAAATTCAAGTTGATTTAATTCTTAAAACAATTTAAAACCCACAAAATATTAAAAAAATCAATTTTCTTATTTATATATAAAAAATTAAAAAATTACATAACATTTTTTTTTTTGAAAGGTACCCCACAAAAGTGAAACTTTATTAAAATATTTTAAAAAACTGCCATCAGATTCGGCGTTTGGTGAGTTATTTAAAATATTGGAAAAATGAGGCGGTTGAATTATGATTATAGAAGGTTGACAAAAAAAAAAAAAATTATGATTATAGAAGAAATAAAGAGACGTGTCAAGTTTTGAATTGATATTTTTGCACTTAAATGGATTTTGTAATCCCAACTCTAAAGGAGAATTTGAAAACCAAGAACAAAGGCTTAACATTCACTGAAAAAATATTACCAACTTTTGAGTACAAGAATCTAAAAAAGCTTTTGGGTAAGAATATTATTAATATAAATTCACAATAGGACATGATTTGATTTAATTTATTGCTAAAGAATATAATATATATATATATATATATATTTGTAAGCAGAACTGATCCTGAGCCCAAGCAGAGCAAACATGCGGTTGCGGCCCTTTTTTCAATTTAAAAATTTTAGTTAAGAAAACGGCCCATTTTTTGAAAAATTATACAATTTTGGCATATTTTTCCATTGTAGATTGCAGTCCTTAGAAAATTTTAAAATCTCAGGACCGACCATGTTTGTAAGATTTATTGTATCTATATATTAATGCATTGTATATGTATATATACCCATTAAGAACATAACAAAGTGCTTAGTAACATATTTAGTATACATATGAATAAAACATAAATTTTGGGACAAAAAAATGAGAAATGAAAAAGGAAAAGGCCAAAGAAGCATCACGAGTGTTATGTGTTTGTGAAGACATTAATTAACTTTCAATTACCCACAACCAGACAGTTTTTTAATTAAAAAAGAACCTGACTATGTTGATTAATTTCAGCATAGATATTGCGAACGTTAAGGTTCTCCATATTTTCAGAAAAAGAGTTAATTGTAAAACCGTTTATAACAATTCCCAACCAAACCTCAACTAGATTTAACTATAGATTTTATATACAACACGTACTATATAAGTTGACGTGTACTCTTTACACAGATATTGTTCTTCTATAGTTTCAATACGTGTAATATATAGTTTGATAAACAACATTGAAACTTGAAACATCATTCTTCTATATATAACTTTTTTTCTTCTTCAATGTGAACGTAAATTATTTATTAGATTAGATGAGCTTTGAAAATTAGTTGAACAAATTATATAGTATTTATTTATTTCTTTTATTTTTTTTGATGATCCTCGTATCCGGAGTTCTGAAAGACTCCGACTAGACCCAAAGCATCCACATGCGCTAAAGATATCTAGGAAGACCGTCGAAATTTTTTTCATGTTAATTAACGGTGACTGGAATTCGAACCTATGTGGCAGAACTCACAGCTATAAATCTTTATCACTAGAACTAGAAGTCCCGGTTAATTATATAGTATTTATATTTCTAAATGATATTTCCCTAAAAGGTTAAAACATATATAAGTCCATCACCTTATATATGTCTTGTTAGTTTTAAACTTTATACAATTTACTTTAGTATTAAAAACGCCAGAAAGGTATATAAAGAACATGACACTATGATCAAAAAGATGAATATAATTAATACACAACTACATACATATTTTGGTAAATTACCTAAATTTCAATAATTTCTTTTAGTTATAGATTTTATTTTAGGATTTGAAAAACGTCACATTAATCATGTAAAAGTTAAACTAATATTTAGAATCAAGAAACTTTAAATATTATAAGAGTACCTTAAAAGCTTCAATGAGGGAAATATCAAGAATGGAAGGGTTGTTAGTTTGGAAGCCAAAAATGTCATCATTAAGACCAAAGCTTTGAAAAGAATGTCTCACTGTGACATTATTAGCCAATGTCTCATTAGTCATCAAATCTAAGGGCCATGTTAACCTAACACAATTGAAACCCATTTCCACTATCTTCTTAGCTATTGCATCCACCGGCTGCTTGCTCAGCCCTTCCGCAACTACTGGCTGGAGATGTGATGGCCAGTTTACACAAGCTAGCTTCACCCGTTGACCGGTCTCGTCTACGATCCAACGAGAGCTTGTGGAGAGAGGATAAGCCATGTTTGGGATGGTGTGTTGTGCAACGAATGTGAAGAAGAAACAGAAGATTGGAAAAATGCAAAACATATCTTTTGACTCTTTTCTTGTCATTTCTTTTAAGAAGTTGTTGTTTTTCTTTTGTGTGTTGGAGAGATCATTTTGACATTGTCTTATTTATAATATATTTGAGGAGTAAATATCCCTTGTCTAGTAATTTGATCTTCCTTTACTATTCATATATCATAAATTGTAAGGTATGTTTTTAACTTACTTTAATAATACTAGTTGGGTTCCTTTCCGTGTGAATCAACGTATGATGTTTTGATATGAGTTTTTTTTTGAAGACCTAAAAGGTACACATAGCTAATGTCTTTATATATATATATATATATAAAAGCTATGAGACATATCTCACAAAGTAAAATTCAACACATTGCCAAATTCCAATTGATATTCATAACTGGCCACACTATATGCATATTTACACCAAATATCAAATCTTGAAAGGGAAATGCCTCTACCTGTCACACTACAAACTTTTTTAAACATTTTTTTTGATGATTCTGGTATCCCGAACCTTGAAAAACTCCGATTAGATCCAAAACGTCTACAGTCGCCAATGATATCCAGGAAAACCGCCAAAATTCACCCCATTTTTTTAGCATTATTAATATTGTATCACAAAAATAAATAATGTAAAATAAAATTATTTACTAATATAAAATGAAATTATTTAATAATAAATAACATAAATTATACATTTTACCCTTATTTAGAAGAAATATTGTCATTATTAAATTATTAACATCAATACAAAAAATTGATTTAAATTATTTATAGTTTACATCACTTTGAAATAATTAACTAGAGCTTCTAGGTCTGGTGATAAAGGGCTCACAACTGTGAGTTCTGTCACATGAGTTCGAATCTCGGCCACCATCAATTAAATTGGAGTGAATTTTGGCGACCCTTCTGAATATCTTTAGTCGGAGTTCTTCGGGGCTCTGACTACCAAGATCATAAAAAAAAAATAATTGACAAAATTAATATCAGCTTACATCATTTGCGTAAAATTGATGGAAAAAATATATTCACATACGTTATTATGTATTTATTCATTAGATTAACATCAATTAAAAGAAGATATCACCATTTTCTTTTAATCTAATCATTGAAAAAAATGATACAAATTATTTTTGTTTTAGATTAGTTGTGTCATTTTAAAAATTTGTTGCAAAATATAAGTTTACATTGTTAAGTTGATGTATTTACTTATTTGATTCATATTGGTTAAAAAATTGGTTATAATAATGTGTTAATTAAAAAATGACATTTGTATGAAATATAGTTAAATATAATTCAATTTTTTCTTTCTTAAAAATGTATTCGGGCAATTATACGACAAAACATAGTTTTATAATAAAATTTAGCATAATTTGATGTTATAAAAAGAACATAAGATTTTTTCAAAAAATAATAATTTATTTTTGATAAACATAACTCACTATAATCATGTCTTCACTAAAAGATTTTTTTTTTTTTTTTTAATTTGGAATATTTATAAGATGAGAAATATTAATTATATATAGTTATAAATGGAGAGTTAGATATTTCGTTTATTCTTTTCCTAACTGAGATTGACAAATAGATCGAAAGACTTTAAATTATTGTATTTTAGTTAGGAAGTGTTATACGTCTGGACGTAAAAGAGATCCCCTTTTGTCAGTCACTTTACACTTATGTCTATATCTGAATGTTTGTTACGTTACTGGTTTTCCGAATAACTATATCTTTGAGTCTCGAACGAGTTCGCTGTGTACGCTCCAATGATTGATTTGGTCGATCATTCTTCTTGATAAATTATAAAAAGTATAAAGATGATAAAGAAAATCGATTATGAGAATGAAGAAGATTAACTTGTATATGGTTAAGAAAAATAAAGAAGATTACAAGAGTTTATATAGATTATTACAAAGTAAATTAGGATTTCGGGTTTTTTCAAAACGGTCCACTTTCTTTTTCTTCTTCTTTTCAACACTTCCCCTCAAGTTTAGCTAGAGAACATATGATATGACTAAGCTTGGAACCATAAGTTTACCTCATTAAAAACCTCAGCAGAAAAAACTCTGTGGGACAAAACTTTTACTGGGGGAAAAAGAATATAAACTTTCTGGCCTCGGGAACGAGTACTCATGTCCTGATGGCTAGCTTTCACACTAACTTTACCTTTATCCCTTTGTAATCATCCAGCTTTCAACCTTCTTCTCTTTTCGATGTGGAGAGAAAGTAGCACTTCTACCAGATTACTTGTGAACTATCACTTGACTTCTCAAGTTCACAAGCTTCTCTCCAAAGCTCTTTGTGCTTATTCGAAATAACACAGCTGTGCTGATGATACTTTGAGACGGTAAGTTAGACAACTCTTTTCCACCAGGCACTCAAGAGTACTCGTTTGGTGAGCCCAAGCTTCTCGTGGATGAACTTGCATACACTTATACTTGCGGCTTTGGTGAAGATATCGGCCAAACTGATCGGAGCTCTATGTGTAGCAAGGTAAGATTACTTTCTTTTCTATAATTTCTCTGACCTTGTGGCAATCTAACTCCACATGTTTGATTCTTTCATGAAACACTAAATTGGATGCGATGTGAATTGCTGCTTGATTGTCGCAATGCATGGTGATATGATCCTTCTGGTCAATACCTAAGTTCTTGAGAAGATCTTTAAGCCACATCAACTCAGTTGTAAGCTTTTTCATGGCTCTATATTCAGCTTCAGTCATTGATAGCTCCATAGTATTTTGCTTCTTTGACTTCCGAATGACTAAGTTTCCTCCTATAAAGGTACAATACCCCGTTGTTGATTTCCTATCATTCTTGTCGCATGTCCAATCTGCGTCACAATAGCCACAATTTTTGTGTTTTTGTTACAGCCTATCCATATGCCTTGTCCAGGAGCACCTTTGAGATACTTGAGAATTCTCCCAACTATGTTCCAGTGATGATTCTTTGGAACTTGCATATGTTGACTTACCTGATTCACATCAAAAAAATATTAGGTCGTGTAATTGTTAAGTAGATTAGCTTACCAACAAGTCTTCTATAGAGTGTTGGGTTTTCGTATGGTTGATCTTCGATCTCCCCCTTTCGGATCGCTTTATATCCTTCTCCGACTGGAGTTTTTGCATGTTTGGAACCTAATTTACCTGTCAAAGACAACAAATCCAACATGTACTTCCTTTGAGATAGAAACAAGCATTCCTTTGTTCTACATACTTCTATCCCAAGGAAGTACTTTAGTTCACCCAAATCTTTAATGTCAAAAACAGATTTAAGATAGAGTTTAGCATCTTGGACACCTACTTTGTCACTTCCTGTAATGATGATATCATCAACATATACAAGAATGACTACTATACCTTTTTGACTTTTTGAAGTGAACAATGACTGATCAGTTTCATGTCTCCTGGACCCTTTTGCCTTTAAGGTTGTGCTGAGTTTTTGATATCAAGCTCTTGGAGATTGTTTCAGGCCATATACAACCTTCTTTAGCTTTAGAACCTTACCCGGTGAACACAAGGTTGAAAACCTGGAGGTGGAGTCATATATACTTCTTCTTTTAGTTCTCGTTGAAGAAATCCATCTGCTATAAGTCCCACTCAAGATTTGTAGCTTGTGAGAATACAACCCGTACCATATGGAGCTTAGCTACTGGTGCAAACGTATCAAGATAGTCCTTCACATATGTCTGACTAAAGCCTCTTGCCACAAGTCTTGCTTTATACCTTTCTTAGTCTTCGTTACTCTTGTACTTGATCGTGAAAACATACCTTGAGCTAACCGTCTTCTTTCCTTTAGGCAAGTCGACTTCATCCCAAGTTTTATTAACCACCATTTCTTTATCTTCCTCTCCAACAGCTTCTCTCCATTCTTTGATTTCTATCGCTTCTTCAAAATTCTCTGGAATACAGTTTGCATCGAATTTTCCCAAGTAGACTTGATGTTCTTCAGGGAATGATGCAAGAGAACATACTGCTTGAATTGGATGAGATATTGAGTTGTTGTTGTAGTAGAATTTGCCGTCTTTCCATTGAGACGGAAACTTAGGTCTTGTACTTCTTCTTAGTTGAACCTGTTCTGGTTCGGTTTCGTTCTTGGATTCATATTCATCTCCATCTTGAGCATGAACAACCGGATGCTCTTCGTCTTCATCGTAAGACGAGGGAGAATTTGTTTCATCAACATATGTCTCCCTCTCGTGATCAAGATGGGGATGATTTCCAGCTTCTAGTATAGTCTGGACAGGAGCTTCTTCAGCGTCATTATCTTCATGTAGATCAATACCAAGATTTTTCATCAAGTTCTTGAGGTTTGTAGCTCTATCTGAGACCGATTCAGATAGGTCTTTTAGACTTCCCAAATCTTTGTTTTCATAGTACCATGTACATTTAATGAACTTTACATCTCTAGAGATCATGACTTTATCGAGTTTCTGGAACATAACATTTATACCCTTTATGAGTGCTTGAGTAGCCGATGAACATGGCTTTGACACTCTTTAGTTCGAGCTTGTTCCTTAGATTATCTAGAATCATGACATAACACACAAAACCAAACACACGTAAGTGTTAAGATATGGTTTGCTTTTATTGAGAACCTGATAAGGGGATAGATCATCAATAATTTTTGTTGGTATCCTGTTGATGAGATGACACACCGTGATCACATCATTCAACCAAAAACATTTTGGAACATTATTGTAAAACATCAAGGCCCTAATGATCTACACCAGATGTCTATTTTTCCTTTCGGCTATACCGTTTTGTTGAGGTGTATATGGATAACTAGTTTGATGAATGATTCGACGATTTACGAGATGGTCTTTGAACGCACTACTCGTGTACTCTCCTCCGTTATCTAACCCAAAAAACTTAATTCTTGCATTGTATTGGTTAGTCACATAACATTGAAAATTCTTGAATGCTTCTTGTAACACCCCGTTTCCGGTCAACCCCTTTGACCAAAAACGAGGTTATTACGCCTTTCTCGAAATTTAACTCAGTCGAACTACGGAAACATACTCCGATCCTTTGGAACATATTTCTGAGGTTAAACGAGATAATTTCCGAGATAGGTGAGAAAGAAGTTAGGATCGTTGTATGAGTTGGTTAATTGTACAAACTTAAAACGAAAATATACAACAATAATAATCGACTTAAAAGAATATTACAGACCGAATAATGCAAAACCGTAAATTAAATTCTCTCGCGTCTCTAAAAAGAAATAAATACAGAAAATGTTTCTTTTCCTTTTAGAAAAAACCGTACATGAGATTAGCCGGCTCGTCTAACGTTCCGTAAGCCCGTACCCGCG
>OVBE01005688.1:0-21227 GCA_900406425.1 Iberis pinnata
TTTGTTTTAAACATTTCCTTTTAAAATGAGGAACTAATAATTTTGAAATTCATATTTCATTAAAAAATTAAAATATTTTTATTTAGAGTTTATTTAAAATTATACACATTAGATTTTTTAAATTATAATTTGATAAGTATAATTAGTAAACTAAATATCCGATTGAAAAATATTTTTGNGAATCGTTCGAAGATGAGTTTTAGTTATTACATGTTTTTATAAATATTTAAATATTCTTTTTGGTTTCAAAGATAAATCTGATTTAGCGGGTTTGTATTAATCGAATATAACTTTTTGTTTTTAAAATAAAATCTATAGTAATTATATTTAAAATTATTATTTCATAAGTATAGTTAAATACTTATTATATCAAGTTAAACACTGATATAAACATCTTAAATGATATATAAAAATTTTAAATACTATTCAAATATTATATAAATCAATATTATATCAAGATATACACTTATTTAAACACCTTATATAATATATAAAACATTTCAATAAAAATACATTTGTTTCATAAAATAATCATTTAATGTATCAAAGTATACATTTTTAAACTTATCTTAATTAATATTTGCAAAAAAAACATTTCTATACAAGAAACATATTTTCCCCGCGCATTGCGCGGGTCACTAGCTAGTTTATGGTTACAATATAAGATGAATTCTTCAAGTAAACAACAACCTTCACAACTTTTGTTCGCCAATTTCAAGAACATGTTATTATAAGAAATATAATATTCCAAAAATGTGAATTATATAATTTTATGTTTATGAAATTTTGTTGAAGATGTTAGTAGTTTAGAAAAGTTTATAATAATAATAATAATAATAATAATAATAATAATAATAATAATAATAATAATAATAATGATAATAATAATAATATAAAAAGAATCTTCTTTTTCATAAGCATATAGTAATCAATAGATATGCAAATACGAGTGTCAAAATAGTTCATCCAACCCAAACCCACTCATATTCATATGACTTGTATATTAAATGGATAATGAGTTAACTTGACTTTTTAACAAATGAGTTGGATAAACTCATAAATCATTTAAATATATGGATCTATGAGTTAATGGTTGATCCATAAGTAATGTATTTTGTCACATTCATCTCTGGATCACAACCGATCGGTCCGTAACTCAAACTCGATAAATAGGAGAAAATGCACTCGCTATGCAAGTGGCTAGATTCGATTCATGCTCTGGTAACTAGGCACTAGAGGCGACACACCATTAAAACACTTACCCCTTGTTATTAATACCTATTTACCGCTAGTTGAATAATTAATAAAGTATGGTAATCATGTAATGTGATATCACTCGGTTTTGATAATTTATAGTGGGTATTTATATCTGCTATTTGGCATCATTCGAGTATTTTCCATGTGTTTTTGGTATGTTTTCAGGATTTTAGGTGTTTAAGGTGTTCTGGGGGTAAAAAGGATGGTTTTTCGGAAAATTTCAAGAGTAATTGGGCAAAATGAAGATGAATGGATCGAACCCAAGTAAGAAAGATCGACCTAGGACCCATATGAAGAGAGATCGATCGATCCATGCCTGGATCCATCTATCCATGCCTGGATCCATCTATCCATGCCTGGATCCATCGATCCCTGAAAGAGAAGAGCTACGGATTGATCGATCCCCACTTCGATCGATCGATCCCTGCACCCAAACCAACTTGGAAATTATCAAAAAGACGCATTCGCCCTCAAGACTTATGAAGAGTTTTCCTTATTATATTAAGTTTTATTAAGTTTTTAGAATATAAATAAAGCCTTAGGCTTAGTTTTAACGACACACAGAACATACACAGAGATTCTAATTGTTTTTGAGAGCTTTTCAGAGAGAAGGAAATTTTCAATCATGTATTTGGAGAAAATTTCTGAAGCTCTGTCTTTTACTTTTAAATATAATCTGATTCCTTTATGTGCTTTCTCTTAATGATAATGATTGTTGATTGCTTAGTCATGTCTGAGTAGTCACCTTGTTAGGTTTTAGTGTTAATCCAAGGAAAATCGGACTTGATGGTTAGGGTTTGACATTATAAATTTGAATTGTAGGTTCTTAGTCTAGATTTGTTATTATTGCTTGAATTAGAATGATCACCTAGTTCATGATATTAGGTTAATAAATACAAATGGATTTGGTTTAGAGACCTGATATAATCTAGATGAGTACGTGTTTGTGCTTGCAGAAGTATTGTCTTTAATGCTTATGAACATATCAAATCTGAAATCACTGCATGATTGAATTGTTTAAATACGGAGGAAGTTTGTATTTGGATAGTTCGATTATAGGGGTCTAATACTTCAGAAGGAGATTGGCCTATCTTTGTCTTTTGAGTTGAGAACCTTTTTCATTAATAAATCTTTTATGTCAACTTGAACTTGAAACCTGATAACCTGTGGAATTCCCTAACGCCTAGTGTTTCCCCTAATTGCTTACAAACCATTTTAATTAACTTTCTTCAAATTATTCCTTAAATCAAACATTACTTCTAATTACTGTCTTAGTTAGAAACGAAAGTCTAACTGAGAGTCGTACGATCTGGCCTCTGAGGAATTCGACCATTTTATATACTACGAGGATTTGTTCTCTGCAGTATAGATTTATGATAAAATCCTGAGCCTATCATATTTTTGGCGCCGTTGCCGGGGACCAATTGTGCCTCTTATGTTCTACTTAGCGTCTATTCTAAGATTTGTATTTTTAGAGCTAATCTAGTCTTTCTGCTTGTCTTTGTTTTGCAAGTGCATGAACAGAAGATCTCACAAATCATCTGAATTAGTCAACCTCACTAATGAAGAATTAGCAAGAGTAGAATTTTCAAACCGGAAAGTGAGAAAAGGCGCAAGTTCTTCTACAACAATGGGAGACAACGTTATTATCAACAATCCTGTCATACCTGAAGACCCAAATGTCCAGAATCCTCAGCAAGGACTATATCAGTTGGTGATTAACCAACCAGGAGGAAACGACAATCAAGTGCCGCCGGGACAACATAGAGGTAATGGCAATCAAGTTCCACCAGATCATCAAGTAGGCGGTAATGGTAATCGAGAACCGCCAGAGCATGCCATAAATTGCCCACCACATCAAAACAAAGTACTTGTTGGAGATTTCAACAACCCTGAAGCTTTCCTTTTCAATAGGAATGCTCTACACCCTCGCCAACCCCAAAGACATGGCTACCAGTTCCCATTCCAGTTCATCCAATTTTTCAGGAAAAACCAATTCCATGGTTTGCCTACAAAGCATCCTATGGATCATATAGACAACTTTGAGGATATATGCAGCAAAACTAGCTCAATGGAGTCTCTAAATACTTCATGCATTGTAAGCTCTTCAATCACTCCCTTGCTGATAGAGCTCTTAGATGGCTGAATTCGCTGCCAACTAACTCCATAGAGACTTGGGATGAGTGCAAACCCAAGTTTCTTAGTCACTTCTATACCTCTACAAGGACCAACAATATGAGGAACAAGATTTATCAATTTCAGTAGGGTCCTGTAGAATCCTTTTTTGAAGCATGGGACATGTTTAAGGAGTACCTTCAGGATTATCCTCATCACGGCTTTTCTGAGCTAAGCCTTCTGAATACCTTTTACAAAGGAATAGAATAGCAGTATCGACTCTCTCTTGATATTTTCATCAATGGTGACTTCATGATAAAGACTGTGAATGAAGCTTACCAGCTGATAAACAATCTAGCTCAGAGCAATAACAATCATTGCACCGACTATGATCGAAGAGTAAAACCACCCAGTTCAGTCACTTCTGATCTTACTGAGGTAAAAGGACTTCTCACTCAACTTCTCAATAAGCAGAGTGAGAAACATGCCAGCTTCGCTGAAGATATGAAGAAAACAGAGGCTGATTGTTTTGCTGTTAAAGAAAATGAGAATGTGGAGGAAGTGAGCTATATTAATAGCCAGGGACAAAGAGTGTAAAATCAAGGTTTCAACAAAGGAAATCTCTCTTGGAGGAGTACTAATATGGCTAATCTACAAGACCATGTATACCCAACCCAGTCACAGAGCTTTGTCCAGAAATCTGGACAAGCAATCGGTCAGAATTCAGGTGGAAGTGGTTTCCAAGGAAACCAGAATAGAAGTTTTGTGCAGAACTCAAACTCGGGAGGCTTTCAAACAACCTCACAACCTGGGTTTCAATAGATAAATCCCCTTCAAGACAACAAGGTCGAATCAATGATCAAGGAGATTCTAGAAAGCCAACAACACTCTAAAAAGAACCTAAATGTGAAGCTTGATAGCATCTATAATGATTTGAACAATAAGTTTGAAATATTATCAAATCATGTTAAGAAACTGGATCTGAAAGTAGATCAAACCTCAAAAGTAGTTAAGAGACAAGCAGGTGTCCTTCCAGGGAAAGTGGAAGACAACCCGAATGGCTATTGCAAAGCCATAGATTCAAACCTGAAAAGAAGAGCGCTGAATCTGAAAGTTCTGCAGATTTTAGAAGCTTCAGTAATGATGCAGGGAAAGATATCGAGCGATCCCCTAAGGGATCGATTGATCCAGCTATACGTAAAAACCCAGAGAGTGCATATCGATTGATCTGCATACTTGGATTGATCGATCCAGTTGAAAAGAAAGCTTCTGAGAAAAACGATCGATCGATCCATCAAATCAGATCTAAAATGAAGACGAGATCGGTTGATCCCAATCTGGATTGATCGATCCCCCCTGCAGACTGCTGAAATTTCTAACCAACTAACCAAACTCAAGATCAAATGCCCAGAAGAGCCTGATACTTCTGAAGAAGAGTTGGTGTACTATGATTAAGCTTCTAATAAGATTGTTCCACTAAGAAGACTTCAAAAACTACAAGATCTTGGCGAATTCTTAGTCCCAGTCAAAATCAAATGGGTGATCTTCATGGACTCACTCTGTGATACATGGGCTAACATTAACGTCATGTCCAAAATGGTTGTTGATAAGTTGGGACTAAAAAGCATTAAACAACCAGAGCTAGATTTTACACTAGCTAATAACTCTGTAGTATCCCCAAATGGATTGATCTCTAATGTGATGGTACATCCCAGAGATTGTGTTATCCCGCTCGACTTCCATGTTATAGATATTGGGGGAAATACAGATGTGCAATTGGTGCTGGGAAGATTTTTTCTAGCATATGTAGGAGCTGTTATAGATATGCCAAAGAAATGCATCTACCTTACAAAGACCAAGAAGGGCTACTATTATCGGATAATACCCAACATCAATGCTTCTAAGATCAATATGATAAAGACAAGGAAGGTAGCACATAATCCTCATGCAAAATCTAGTGATAAACCAATCATACCTAGAATGTTGAAGGAAGAAGTTAAAAACTCAAGCAAGAAAGTATCCCCTAGGATCAAAAAGAGGGGCAAGATAAACTTGAAAACGTTAGAGGAGGATCCCCAACCGCTCTTAAAGTATGAAGCATCGAATGGAGATGAAGTCAAGCATAAGGTGAAGAGTAAAGAAACAACAAAAAATCCCTCGAAGGTCGAAAAAAAAGCCAAGAGAAATAAAAAAGATCAACAAGGACATTCATCTGATTTTGGTTCCTCAAACGCTGGTTGAAGACGGAATTGAGTACAAGGTAAAGTGCAAAGGAACCTCAAAAACTTTTTCAAAGGTTAAAGCATTCTTTCCCTCATATCTCAAGGACAAAAGGGAAGACTATTCGAAAAAGATGATGCAAAAGGTTCTGAAGATGCAAATCTCAGACGATGGTAGTTTCAGAAAAGCATCTATTCGTGCTAACTTAGATCCAACTTAAAGGGTGAGTTCGTCAAGCTTTTGATGTTAAACAAAGCGCTGAGTGGGAGGCAACCCACTAATTAGGTGATTTAGATTAGTAATATTTAGTTTTGAGTCAGTTTAGATTTTGGAGACTAACCTGTTGATTTTTAGTTGTGAGTTTATAAGTGTTTCAGGAAAATAAGAAACTGGTCAGAGGATTAGATCGATCGTTCCGTCTATGGATCGATCGATCACTAGAAGATGATCATTTATACAAAATGAAAGATCGATCGATTCATCAAGATTTATACTTGCACGATGAAACAGATTGGTCGATCGATCCAAACGATCATGAAACTTGCGTACTCCTAGATCGATCGATCCGTCTATGGATCGATCCATCCATCGATACTCAGGTAAGTTCCTACATTTAAACTCACATTTTTGATTTTTTAGGTTGTTCAGGTCTCCTTCCTTTTCTTAGGTTTATTTTCACACTGGGATGATGTGATTTAAGTCTAGGGGAGGGGTATAGAGCTACTAACTATGTTTTGAGTTTTTTTGGATGTTTCATCATTTCAGTGAAAATTTTCAAAATTTTTGTTTTGTTTTAGATGAGTCTAATCGAGTCGAAGGAACAATGCTCATAACTTGTGATGATTATTAGCCTAATATAACTTTAGAATTGACTTCTATTTGATTAATGACTTAGATAAACTAATGCTTTTAGGTTCGGAACCCCATTAATTGATTGATATACTTTTGAAAGTTCTAGTCTTTTGGATTGTTGATGATTTGGTGCTAGCTCTAATAAGATATGAATTAAATCGATCTTAAATTCTCTTGCTTATGGTGTTGGTTATGCTTTGAAAAGCTAGGTACTTTTCTCTTCAGTTATCTGTAAAACCGACAAGTTCTTTTAGTATGATCCAGATCCTTTTTCTCCTTCCCTTCAGAAAAGAAAAAAAAACGGTATAAGAAAAAGAATTGAAAGCATGATCTAGAAATTTGTAGTCAATCCCAGAAAAACCGTCTGCTAAAAAAAAGAACATTAAAAGCGCATAAGCGCGAAGAAAAAGCATAAAGAAAAAAGGAAAGAAAAAATAAGTGAGAAAGGGGGAAAAAGGGTCAGGACCAGAAGTCGATTGATACTCTGTTTGGTATGGGCGCTTTGATAGAAAATGTACTTAAGCGACATTAATCAATACCCCATAGGCAAGAACACACTTATTTGTACTTAATAGAATCTAATGAGCTGGTTGATATGATTTGATGGTTCGACTAATTTGAGATTTAGAGTAGGAAGTATGTTAGTTAGATTATGTGGTGGTGAACAATTTATTTTGTAAACTTTGTCTTGGATTAGTGTCTTTTAGATTTGGTCTTGCTTCACTTGAGGACAAGCAAAGATCTAAGTCTGGGGGAGTTGATATCACTCGATTTTGATGCTTTATAGTGGGTATTTATACTTGCTATTTGGCATCATCTGAGTATTTTCCATGTGTTTTTGGTATGTTTTCAGGATTTTAGGTGTTTAAGGTGTTCTAGAGTAAAAAGGATGGTTTTTCAGAAGATTTCGGGAGTAATTCAGAAAAATAAAGATGAATGGATCAAACCCAAGTAAGAAAGATCGATCTAGGACCCATATGAAGAGAGATCGACCGATCTATGCTTGGATCGATCAATCCAAAGCCCCAAGAGATCTATGTATAATCTGATCTATCGATCCCTTCCTGGATCGATCAATCCCCGAAAGAGAAGAACTACTGATCGATCGATCCCCACTTGGATCGATCGTTCCCTGCACCTGAACCAACTTGGAAATTAGCAAAAAGACGCATTATCCCTCAAGACTTATGAAGAGTTTTCCTTATTAGATTAAGTTTTACTTAGTTTTTAGAATATAAATAAAGCCTTAGACTTAGTTTTAAAGACACACAAAACATACACAGAGATTCCAATTGTTTTTGAGAGCATTTCAGAGAGAAGGAGATTTTCAACCCTGTATTTGGAGAAGATTGCTGAAACTCTGTCTTTTACTTTTAAATATAATCTGATTCCTTTATGTGCTTTCTCTTAATGATAATGATTGTTGATTGCTTAGTCATGTCTGAGTAGTCACCTTGTTATGTTTTAGGGTTTATCCTAGGAAAATCATGATTTGATGGTTAGGGTTTGATATTATAAATTTGAATTGTAGGTTCTTAGTCTAGATTTGTTATTATTGCTTGAATTAGCATGATCACCTAGTTCATGATATTAGGTTAATAAATACAAAGAGATTTAGTTTATAGACCTGACATAATCTAGACGAGTAAGTGTTTCTGCATGTGGAAGTATTGTATTTAATGCTTATGAACATATCAAATCTGAAATCACTGCATGATTGAATTGTTTAAATACGGCAGGAGTTTGTATTTGGGTAGTTCGATTATAGGGGTCTAATACTTCGGGAGAAGATTAGCCCATCTTTTTCTTTTGAGTTGAGAACCTCTTTCATTAATAAATCTTTTATGTCAACCTGAACTTGAAACCTGATAATATGTGGAATTCCCTAACGCCTAGCGTTTTCCCTAATTGCTTACAAACCATTTTAATTAACTTTCTATATATTATTGCTTTAAATCAAACACTACTTCTTATTACTGTCTTAGCTAGAAACGAAAGTCTAACTGAGAGTCGTACGATCTAGTCTCTGAAGAATTCGACCATTTTCTATACTATGAAGATTTGTTCTTTGCAGTGTAGATTTATGATAAAATCAGGAGCCTATCATAATGCTACATATTTGATCTAAAAGATCTTTTAAGATTTTAAACCTATTTTCTGATTAATTATGAAATAATCTAAAATGTCAATTGTTACACAAATCAAATTCAAAATAAGTTTCATTCACCAAATTTATTTGTGAGTCGGATTTGATATAACAAATGCCCTTGTACAACATGTTATCTTTGCATTTTCATCTTCAACTTTTTTTTTTTTTTTATCTCTACTCAACAAAACATATTTTACTATTTTTATAATTTGTTAAAAGAAACATATGTTACTAGAACAAAAGCATCTGAAAAGCCAAAGAGGCTAAACTGGGTGTTGACCAAACCGATAATTAACGTTTGCCTTCTTCGATGATGTAGATTGTTGAAACAAGTGTATTGCGATTGACCGGATGGTTAAACCCAAATCGACTTGGATCAGGTAGAAGTTAAAAAAATTGAATAAATTTTAAAAAAATTTATTTATGTTAGTTTGATTATACATAACTCATTATCCATATAATCCAATCTACTTTAACTTAATTCAATAAATCTATTAATCTATTAGATCCATAAAATTAGAACCCAAAACTTAAACCCATTTGAATATATTGATTAGTTTGAGTTAAATTGATCAAAATCATTTATCCAATTTGACTTTCCTCTAATAAACAAACTCGGTTTTATCGTGATTTTAAGGTAAAAAGAATTCTTATCAGAATCGTTACTGATATTACTCCGAAACTAATTTATAATTGTCATCGAAACTTCATTTTTGGTTGCCTTGTAATCTCCTCCAACTTTCATACTTTTCCCTTTGCGTTACAGATTGTGTAATGAAATATTCCCTTGATTCTATAGATATAGATCTTCTGCTCTTCTCGGTGACAGAGTCTTGTTGATTTTTGTATTTCATTTCTTTGATTTTTGATATCCGAATGGGTTTTTAAAAGGCAAAGGCTTTCTGCGTGTATTTGTTCAGTTCTCAAGACGAATCTTCTGTTCTAATATCTTATCGTAGAAAAATGGGTTTTAAATTATTGTATTTGTTGTGAATTTCTCTTTGATTATTGTGAATTGTTGCGTACTTCTTTTGACAAAAGATGTATACTTGATGATTTCATTTCCAAAATTCTGTAATAAATTTAGGGGAAAAAATGGGCCAAGTGTTGGGATGCATAAAAGTTGATCAGTCAACAGTAGCAATCAAAGAGACATTTGGGAAATACGCAGAGGTTCTTGAACCAGGTTGTCACTGCATGCCATGGTGTTTAGGAAGTCAAGTCGCTGGTCATCTTTCATTACGTGTTCAACAGCTCGATGTTCGTTGCGAGACTAAAACTAAAGATAATGTATTTGTCACTGTTGTTGCTTCCATTCAATACCGTGCCTTAGCAGAAAGTGCTCAAGATGCTTTTTACAAGCTTAGCAACACTAGGAATCAGATTCAAGCTTATGTCTTTGATGGTTTGTTTCACTATATCCTATCCTTCCCTTTTTTTGTTTCTTTGCCTGACAATAACTAATCCACCTTTTTCACAAAGTGATCCGCGCAAGTGTACCTAAACTGGATCTAGACTCAACCTTTGAGCAAAAGAATGACATTGCAAAAACAGTTGAGAATGAGCTTGAAAAGGTACAACTAAACCATTAATCGTAGGGGTGGGAATTTGAAACGAACCAACTAATGTTCGGTTTTGGTGCGTTTCGGCTAATTAATTGGAAAGCTGACTCTATCTCTGCTGTTGTGTCATAATAGGCTATGTCGCATTATGGTTATGAGATTGTTCAGACGCTTATTGTTGATATCGAGCCTGATGTTCATGTCAAGAAGGCAATGAATGAGATCAATGCAGCTTCGAGAATGAGAGAAGCAGCGAGTGAGAAAGCTGAGGCAGAAAAGATACTTCAGATCAAGAGAGCTGAGGGAGAAGCTGAATCAAAATACCTTTCAGGTTTGGGTATTGCTCGTCAGAGGCAAGCTATTGTGGACGGTCTGAGAAGCAGCGTGCTCGCCTTCTCAGAGTCTGTTCCAGGGACATCTTCTAAAGATGTTATGGACATGGTTCTGGTCACTCAGTACTTTGACACATTGAAAGATATCGGGGCATCTTCGAAGTCAAACTCGGTGTTCATTCCGCATGGTCCAGGCGCTGTTAAGGACATTGCTTCACAGATCAGGGATGGTCTTCTTCAGGGTAACTCTGTTGACTAGTGATTTCAAAGTACAAAGCTTTCTTCAGTGTTTTAGTTGGGTTGCTACTTAGTTTCTTTTAGTGGTTTGGCTTTCTTCTATCTTGTTAGCTCCTTGTGGGATCCATAAAAGTCCTCTTTCTGTTTACTGAAACAAAGGCTTGCTTTTTTTTCTTTTCTTTTCGTCAACTAACATATTGTATTAGATTAGAAGATCAAACCTACTAGGAGTACAACAACTCCCAACCAGGAAAATCTAAAATCCATAAAGGGTAACTGCTCTCACAAAAAAGAGAAAATAACCACTCCATATAAGAGTTCAACTACTCCTGAAAAGGGAATATAAAATTTAGAAACGTTAGTTCAAAATCAGAATGAGCCTTTGAAGTCCCATATTGCCAATCTACTATCAACACGGGCACCAATTACACTAACAAGAACCGAATAATAGACACATATACACCAAAAGAGACTTAGACACAAAATCTTAATAACATAAAATAACCAAAACGGTTTTTCTAGAAGCTTCAACTCGTGCTCTCCACGGGCCAAAATCCCAATAGTCTACTGATCACCATAACATGAAACTATACACCAAATCCACTCGCCTTCAGAAGATCGAAACCTGCATACCAACATCCCTACCTTTAACCAACTCCACTGAGCAAACGACCTCAAAACGATGACAGAGATACAAAAGAAAGACATGCAACCATTCTTATGACAGATATGACCAGCGAAAATCAAGTACGTCGATCATTTCCAAGGCAACAACGGTAAATCGAGCAAAGGCTTGCCTTTAACCCTTCGAGGGATGTAGTAGGTTTAGTCCTTTGGGATATATTTTGGGCTTCATAGTATTTGACACACTTTGGGTTTTATTATGTTCTTTTAATTATTTTTTTTCTTTTTTGTAATTGGTCTTCTTTTATTTGGTCAAGGTCTTTTTTTTAAATAATAAAAGAATAATAAAAAACCTACCATTCAAAAACTAGCACAACCTAAGATTTAAATTTGGAAAAAAAGATAAAAGAGTTTTGGAGAGATTTCGTCTGGGTTTTGGACAAGCCTAGGATTTCGATGGAAGAAGTTGTTCCGATGGTTGATGTGCTTGATAGGGATTGTCCGTCGGGGGATCCACGGGACAAGAAGACGTTGTGGGCTCAAGTGGTGTCGAACAAAGGAGGAGGGGGACGCTAAATCCTAATAATGTGATGGGCGAAGCTTTTGTTGTGGAACGAGTGAAGTTGTGTTTTCCGAGTGGAGAAGAAGGGGAGCCGGAAGTTACGATTGGAGAAGATGTTTTAGCAGTAATGAGTGGTCTCTGGAAGAATTTTATGGTGGTGAAAGTTCTTGGACGAAGTGTCCCAATCGCAATCTTGATAAGGAAGTTACGTGAGCTTTGAAAACCAAAAGGGGGGGGGGGATGTACGTAACAGATCTTCCAAGGAATTTCTTCATGATTCGTTTTGATGATGAAGAGGAGTACTTGATGGTGTTAACAGGAGGCCGTGAAAAGCTTTTGGAAGTTATCTCATGGTGCAGGCATGGTCATCGGCATTTTGATCCATTACGTGATGAGATTACTACAACACTGGTGTGGGTTAGATTGATGAATATTCCTATCAACTTTTATCATGAAGCAATTTTAAAGTGCATTGCTAAAGGGATAGGAAAGCGGCTGAAGGTTGATTTCACGACTATACATTTTGAGAGAGCTCGTTTTGCTCGGGTTTGTGTTGAGATTGATCTAACAAAACCTTCGAAGGGGACGATTTTAATCAATAAGGAGCGATACTTTGTGTCTTATGAAGGGTTGGTTAACATTTGTCCTCGATGTGGGATATATGGACACACAACTCAAATGTGCCCAAGAGAAATAGTTGCGAAGATAACACATGTGTTATTGAATGATAAACCAGAGAATGTTGTTGAGAATGTACCAGCAAATGCCGAAGGTGTTGCGAAGGTAGCAGAGGATGATGGATTCACTAATGTGCGATGGAGGGTTAATCGTGGTTATAAAGATGGGATGAGTCGGAGGAATATAGGAGATAAACCAAGTGTGGATGATAAACAAAAGGGTGTTGGGAATGTAACAGAGACAAGTAAGGATAAGGACTTGATGGTTACATCTAACCGGTTTAGTGAATTAAGAAAGAAATATGTGAACAAGGAACTGGTACCTAATGGAGAGAACACAGAGAATGAGGGTGAATCGAGGCTGTTTAATGAACAGGTAAATCATTCAAATGGAAGGAGAAATGTGTGATGTGTGAAGCATTACATGCGAAGGGTAATGCTTTTCGAAAGCAGATGGAGAAGAGTGGGCCGAGGAACTATACTTCGAAGTCGAGTAAAGGGTTTGGTCTTTGGTCTAATGAAAAGAGATATTGTTCGTTCATATTCCGGGAAAAGACTTTGTGTAGAACAAAAACCAGTCCATCGAGAAGGTGGAACGTTTGTTAATGGTGTTGCCATAACGAAGACTGACTAGTCGATGAGTGTAGATGGCGAAGGAGAGAAGGCTGATCAATTGATGGTTGTTGACCTGATTCAAGCTAACTCAAGAGGAGATGAGGGATGCAAAGTTGATAGGAGTTCAAAGATTAGCGAGGTTACCCTTATTGGGACAACTCGCTCGCCGGCATAAGGGTGTGCCCCGGTAGTTCTCATCTCGTTGTCGTTTAAAATGATGGGTTAGATTTTATGGAATTTCCGGGGGGGGGGGGGGGGGGGGNATACGATGCGCCTACAGTCTCACGGCGAAGCGGACTTTGGTTGGAGTTGAAAGATGTTATTGAGGCGATTACATAGCCATTGTTCATTGGCGGTGACTTTAATACTATAGCTCGGGTGGAGGAAAGATCTAGTGGAAATGACCGGCTATCGGATGATTCCGGAGAATGGATAAGCGATTCTTAGTTGATTGATATGGGTTTTCAGGGTAGTCATTTTACATGGAGAAGAAGAAAAACTAAACAAACTTGTATCGCCAAGAGACTGGATAGAGTTTTCTATTGCAACCAAGCGAGGATGAAATGACAAGAAGCTTCGGTGACACATCTTCCATTTTGGCATCGGATCATGCACCGTTGTATCTAAAATTATGTCCAAAGAGAAGTAGAGACCATCGTCGGTGTCAATTTTGGTTTGAGGGTGTTTAGTTAAAGTATAATGGATTTAAGGAGATGTTGAGTAGTGCTTGGAATCGGAGTGTACCTATGCCATGTGCTTTGACTGCACTAATGATGACTCTGAATTTTCATGGGTTTTACATATCATTTAGCATCAATTATGAGGTCTTTAGGCGTGCATACACCACATTTATAGTTGATTTCAGTAAGTTTGTGATTTTTAGGACTTTTGCATTAGAATTCGCATATGCACGCATTTTGGAGATTTTTCAGGACTTTCAGGAGTTTTCAGGAAGGTTTTGTGAGAATTTAGAAAAGCAGCACTCAACCTGGAATGGACCAACACTTAATGTGGAATGAACTGACACTCAACTGCATCGATCCCAGGAAACTTCTGGATCGATCCCAAGCAACATCTAGATCGATCTCAGGCAACATCTGGATCGATCTCAGCTGCAACATCTGAATCAATCCCAACTCACTTCTGGATCGATCTAGATCGATCCCAGCTCACTTCTGGATCGATCCAGATTGATCCCAACACACTTCTAGATCGATCCCAACACACTTCCATATCGATCCCACACTCAACATCAGATCGATCCCGCATCAGCATCTGGATCAATCTCAGCACACTTCCAGATCGATCCCACACTCAACACCAAATCGATCTCACTCAAGCCACGTACAAGCTGGACCGATCTTAAGCTCAACTTCTGGATCGATCCCATTCAAGTGTCCCTAGCTCGGATCGATCTCGCACACTTCTCAACTCGAGTTAAACACGCTTCGATCCGACCAACTCAATTCCGAAGTGGACCTGACCTAAGATCTAAGCCAATGATTAGTTTTTGCTTTAGTGCGAATTAGGGCTACTCTGAACACTATAAAAGCTCTAATTCGCCTCCTTTTCACCAAGTTCTTTTTTTCTTTCCTTTTTAGGTTTTTGTCTTAGGTTTTCATTTCCTTTGTTGTTTTTGATGTTCTAAGGTGTAAAAACCCAGAATCTTTTAAGTTTATGCTAATCTACTGTTTTTCCTTTACTTTCCTGCTTAGCTTTAGGTTGTTGCTTATCTGATGCATGTTGATCTTTCATTTTCGTTTTTAATCTTTTGTTTTAAGCTTGATCACTTTCTGGGTTAGTTATTGTTTCATTGCTGTTCTTGCTTTTCTGGGTTTGAGTTCTTACTATTCTTGCTGTTCTTCAACTGTTTAACCTTAGATCATCATGTTTAGCTTTGAAGTTGTCATTTATATTTTCTCTGTTTTCATTTCCATGAGTAGTGAGTAGTTCCCTGAAGTTCCCGAGGATGGGGTAGACTAGAGTTAATATCCTGATCTCACCTTAGGCACCTAAGCTTGTTTGAATATATATCCCTTCTGTTTCATTGTGTTTAATGCTGGTTTCTTTCACGCCAATCGAAATCTGATCTTGGACATTCGAGCGCCCGAAAAGCGTTCTATGGAATGTCTGATCATGGTGATTTCAGAGATTAGTGTATCCTTACGCAACACCCTAGATGCTTAGGATATGCATCTCAGCCGTTAACGGGAGTTAGGTCTGGTGATTGCTTAGATTGATTCCGTTTATCAAGGGATTGGACTTTGTTACTTATGAACCTACCGTCTAGGGATAATTCATTGTTGTTTGAGGTATGTTAGGTGCTTAGGTAGGTTGGGATGGATCTCTGGTTGTTTATCCTTAGTCCTCAGGAACTGTTTCACACTTGTTTACATCTTTCACCTTCTCTACTTGTACTATGTTCTTGCATCTTAGTCTTTTATGCTCCTTGTTTTGTTTATACTCTTTACTTCCAGCATGTTCACTTCACTTAGGACTTGTTAGTAAACCACCCCCTTTTACTGTTTAGCTTGATTTAGAAGCATCTATTGCAATCTTGATTGTTAGTGCACACCTGATTGGATTGATAACCTTACATACTACAGTGACCATGATAGTGGTGTAAGGGATTAATAGCAAAAATCCTACTATTAATTTGGCGCTGTTGCTGTTTGGGTGTTGTTTACTACATTATGGATTTTGGATATTTTGATATCAAGCTTCTTTTACTTTTTTACTTACCTGTTTACCTTTGTTTGCTTTGTTTTCAGGTACTTGCTTAGCAGTGTATGAACCTAAGAAGTAGAGGACCAATAGATTTGATTCCTCTCGTTGACGACATCAGAGCTCTTGAACTAGAACACTCTCGGGAAAGACGTGAACAGGAACATGCGGAACACTTGCGATGGTTGGACTTACAAATGGCGAACAACGCTGAACAAGACAACCAGCACACCATAGGTGCCGGTGACAACCCCAACACTCACACTAGCAGACATGAACTCAGTCCACCTGCATTTCAAAACAACAACTTCAAGATTAAGCATAGTCTCATTGCAATGGTGCAGAGCCACAAGTTCCACGATGTACCAATGGAAGATCCACTTGATCATCTTAACGAGTTTGATCGCTTCTGCAGCCTCACGAAGATAAATGGTTTGAGTGAAGAAGTTTTCAAACTACGCCTCTTCCCTTTCTCTTTGGGTGAGAAGGCACACCAATGGGAGAAGTCACTCCCACGAAACTCCATCACCACCTTGGATGCCTGCAAGAAAGCATTCCTTGCAAAGTTCTTCTCAACTTCCAGAACAATTAGACTGAGGAATGACATTTCAGGCTTTGCGCAGAAGAATGCTGAAACCTTCTCTGAAGCATGGGAGCGCTTCAAGAACTACACAATGCAATGCCCCCATCATGGTTTCAGAAAAGCGTCATTACTCAGCACCCTCTACCGAGGTGCTTTACCAAAGATTCGAATGTTGCTCGATACAACAAGTAATGAGAACTTCCTCAACAAAGGTGTGGATGAAGGATGGGAGTTAGTAGAGAACCTAGCCCAGTCAGACGGGATTTACAGTGAGGATTATGACAGAACACCTCAAGGTAGTTCTGATTCTGATGATAACACAAAAAGGAGATCAAGACACTCAATTGAAAGTTGGACATGTTACTCCTGGGTCAACAACATCAGGTTCACTTCATCTCTGATGAAGAACAGCTTCAGATTCAAGCTGCCAAAGTTCAACAGCAAGAAGAAATGTCCTATGTGCAGAACCAAATGGGTTACAACAAAGGGTACTTCAACTACTCTAATAACCATGGTCTTCTTACAGAAGCAACAACGTTGCTAACCCACAAGACCAAGTGTACCCACCTCAACAACAGAAGAACTCTCAACCTTTCAACAACTACAACCAGAATAGAGGTTACTTCCCAAAGCAGCAACAACAAAATGGTTTTCAACAACCACAACAGCAACCTACTGGTGCACCTCCTGGTTTCACATCTAACCAACCTCCTGCTCAACCTTTCAACATTGAAGCTGTGTTACAACAACTTCTTCAAGGTCAAGCCAATCATGCACTTGAGACATCAAAGAAATTTGGTGAAATCCAACACAAGATGGACACTTCATTCGGTGCAATCTACTCAAAGCTTGAAACTCTCAACTCTAGGGTCACTACTCTCGAAAGAAAGACCGCATCCACTTCTGCTTCTACAAATGGTCAACTCCCGGGAAAGTTTGTGCATAACCCAAAGGAATATGCTAAAATCAATGCCATCTATCTCCAGCAGACAACTGCTATTCCTACTCCAACTTACCCTCTTATTTGCACTGAGGACAGTGTGGTTCAAGTTGGGGGGNAAAGCCTGTTGAGAAGTCACCCACTCCAAAAGAGATTGCAAAACCTTATGATCCACCACCCTATGTCCCAAGATTGCCATTTCCATCACGTTTGAAGAAAGAGATCATGGCGAAATACCCAGATGTATTTGAGAAACCTATGAAGGAAGAGATAGCTCTGGAAGTGATGGAACCATCTGACGAACGCAATGCCTTGATAACAATGAAGCAAGAGGATCCTAGTTCATTCACCTTACCTTTCTCACTAGGACCCCTGACTTTTGATGAATGCCTTTGTGACTTGGGAGCTTCTATCAACTTAATGCATATGTCCACTGCCAAGAAGCTAGGATTCGATGAATTCAAGGCTTCCAACATAACTTTGTTGATGGCGGACAGATCGGTTAGGCATCCTGTTGGTATCTTAGAAAGCTTACCTATCAAGATCAAGGATGCAACAATACTCACAGACTTTGTGGTATTGAAGATGGATGAAGAGCCTAAGGATCCATTAATCTTTGGAAGACCGTTCCTAGAAATGGTTGGAGCTGTAATCAACGTCAAGAAGGATCACATTAAGCTGAACATAGAGAGATGACCAAAAATGATTTTCAACATCAGGACTAAAACTAAGGATCACACTGCCCGAAGTCAGCTATTCTTTGTGAAGGAATTGAATGAAAACAATCTGAAGAATGGGTACTCAAGCAGTAAAACAACTGAAGATGGATTGGGAAAGGAACCAACAAAGTTTAGAATGTACTTTCACCAAAAAAAAGTTTGGAATGTACAATGAAGTTTTCAAGCCTGTTAAAGAACCAAATAAAGGAGTTTCAGAGGAGTTAAAAGAAATCAGGACATTGGAAATGTCAAAAGGTGAAGACAACCTGAAGGATCCTTGAAAAGGAAATCCTGAGTCCAAAACCCAACCTGAACGTGTGCCACCTCAGAAGCCACCTTCGAACATTCCAATTTCTGAAAAATACTTGGAGCCTCATACCCGAAGCTTGGAAATCAAGAATGGAAACCAAGTGTTCTTACTTAACAAAAGGTTCAAGTATTATATGGGGAATTTGGACCCACTATGTTCTAAGAGCTTCATGATCAAAGAAATACCTTATGAGGAAGACATCATACTTGCTGTAGAAGTTGATGAAAATCCTAAGCTGAACTTCAAGGTTGATCAGAACAGTGACGAAAGAGCTTTCTCAGAAAAGACCTCGGTTTTCTTCGGAGAGCCGTCTTAGGGTCATTAATCCTAAAAACATGAAGTCAAGCTTAGTGACTTAAAACAAGCTCACTTGGGATGAAATCCCATGTCTATCTCTGTATATATTTTAACTTCAATGCTTTTTAAATTTTAGTAATTGGTTTAATGCATTTTAGCTTTCAATTGGTTTTTGTGTTTTAGGCGCTTACGGAATGAGTTTCGGGAATCTTTCAAAGAGGAGAAAGATGGGATATGGACAATTCATGCTCGTTGGTGATCGATTCGCACTTAATAACTGATTGAGCCGCAACAACCATGGATTGATCCACTTCGTTTGGATCGACCCATTCTCAACACATTGGATCGATGAGAGCTCGAGCCATGGATCGATCTAGAGCAAAGCCATGATCGACCCACTTTCAACAACAGGTCGATCCAGACGTCAAGCCATTGATCGATCCAACTGGTGGTCATGATCGATCCAATTTTCAACACTAGATCGATCCAAGGGGTCGATCCGATTGATCCGTTCTCAACATCGGATTGATCCACACCTTAACGCAAAGATCGATCAACATGTTCGAACCATCACAAAGTTGTTCTATGAAGTTATCATCGAACCAAGGAGGCTCATTCGAACCATTTGGTGTGTTGTTGAAATCGAACCAAGCTCATCTCACTCAAGGACAAAGGATAATCTCCACTTGCCCACTTGCCACTTTTACCCCATGGACAAAAGATCACCTCCATCACTTCTCTTACACATCCACTACTCAAGACAATGTCTACTCAAGCTTTCCAAGATTCCCTTACACACCCACACCCCCAATGTCCCCTCTATAATCCTCCTCCACATGCACCATATTTACTACTCCACCACAACCTTTCACTCACCACCACCTCCTTAAAATCGCCAATGGCTCTATATTAAGGGAGTATCTCTCACTCTTTCACTCATCACCTTCACAACCAGTCTCTCTAAAAACAATTTCTCTCTAAGGCATTTCAACAAGCTATAATCATTTAAAAAATCGGTTTCACCCCTTTAACCTTTTCGATCTTCATCTTTAAAACTTCCAATTCGGGTTCAATATAATTTTTGAGAAAATTGATTTCGTTCTTTCAAAAACGTTTTTATTAAACTGATTTTGGTTTGCAAAAATCGATTGAACTAAGGGTGATAGGGTAGCACATGAAAAATGAGTGGAACTTGATGTTTTTCTAAGTAACTTGCATACCCAACATGTTTTTGAGAATGCATATTTAGCACTTGTTGAACTCTTTAAGTGCTTTGAACAATACTCACACACCTTCATTTCTATGTTGACTGATGACTCTGAATTTTCATGGATTTTACATATCAATTAGCATTAATTCTGAGGTCTAAAAGCGTGCATACATCACATTTATGGTTTATTTTAGTAAGTTTATGATTTTTAGGACTTTTGCATTAGAACTTTGCATATGCACGCATTTTGGAGATTTTTCAGGATTTTCAGGAGTTTTCGGGAAGGATTTGCGAGATTTCAGAAAAGCAGCACTTAACATTGAATGGAGCAGCACTCAGCATGGAATGGACTGGATATACCTTAGAACCAAAGCAGGATCGATCTCAGCATATGCCCAGATCGATCTCAAGCACTTCTACATCAAGGCAGGATCGATCCCAACTCAACACTATGCATGCTAGATCTCAACACTATGCAGGATCGATCTCAGCACTTGCAGGATCAATTCCAACTCACCTCAGATCGATCCCATCTCAAACCAGGATCGATCCCCCTCTCTTTCATTCAATGAAGTTTGTGAAGTCTCGAACGAAGCTAAGGAAGTGCACGAAGTTGAAGCGGGACTAAGAAAAAAATAGATGAGATCGATCTCACCTAGGTCTGGATCGATCTCAGGCACTCAATGCCAGGATCGATCCCAACCTCAGACACACTTTGGACACATCTCGGCTGGACCGATCTCACGCAAGCGTTTTCAGCTCGGATCGATCACGCACTTACCAACCCGAAGTCGAAAACGCTCCAACCCGGCCAAATCAAATACAGATACCACCTGAATCAAAGCCCAAGATCCAAGACAATAATTAGCATTTTGTCTTTAGTGCAAATTAGGGCTTTTCTCTGAACACTATAAAATCCCTAATTTTTTCCCATTTGCACAAGCTTAGTTTTTCTTTCCTTTTTAGGTTTTGTCTTAGGTTTTTCATTTCTTTAGTTTGTTCTTCATGTTCTAGGTGTAAAAACCAGATTTCTTTCAAGTTCTTAGTTAATCTTCTGTTTTTCTTTAGCTTTCTTGCTTAGCTTTACATTATTGCATATCTTGTTCTTGTTGATTTACGTTTTAAGCTTTAATCTCATGTTTTAGTTTACTGTTTCATTGCCGTTCTTCATTTCTGGGTTTATGGTCTTGTTGTTCTTCATTTGTTTTTCCCAGATCTGCATGTTTAGCTTTAAGGTTATGT